>CAUYQG010201422.1:0-21724 GCA_963574415.1 Tarsius wallacei | reverse complement strand
TCTCTACAATAAATCAAAAAATCAGCCGGGCATGGTAGCGCGTGCCTGTAATTCTGGCTCCTTGGGAGGCTGAGGTGGAAGGATCGCCGGAGCCCAGCGGGTTGAGGCTGCAGTGGCCAGAAGCGGCCATTGCACTCCAGTGTGGGCGATAGAGCGAGACTCCAACTCAAAAAAAATAAAATAAAATAAAATAAAATAAAGAATCTCTTTTTGGCCGGGCTCAGTGGCTCAGCCTGTAATCCCAGCATTTTGGGAGGACGAGGAGAGTAGATTGCCTGAGCCCACGGGTTCGAGACCCGCCTGGGCAACTTGGCAAGACCTCCTCTCTACAATAAATCAAAAATTAGCCGGGCGTGGTAGCGCGCACCTGTAGTTCCAGCTACTTGGAAGGCTGAGGCGGAAGGATCACCGAAGCCCAGGAGGCCGGGACTGCGGTGGCCGGGAAGGTGCCACTGCACTCCAGTCTGGGTGATGAAGTGAGACGCCAAGTCAAAAAAAAAAAGGGTCTCTTTTTTTGGTCATTGCCTTGCTAGACTCTGGTGTGGCCATGTGCAATTTGAGCTATGGCTGTTACTATGCTTCCTGGCTTTGGCCCCTCCCCCACCTTGGGGAGGTGAATCTTCTCTCTCCCTTCTCTTTCTCTAATTTACTTTTAAATAAACTATGTGTGTGTGTGTGTATTTTTTTTAAAAGCAGGATTTATTGAGAGGACAGAGAAGCTCTCACAGTGGGAGAGGACCTGAAGGGGTTGCCCCTATATTTTAAAATTTAAAACAAAAAAACTTTTTTTTTTTTAAGAGATAGGGTCTTCTTGCTTTGGAGTGCAGTGGCATGATCATAGCTCACTGCATCTTCCATCTCCTGGGCTCAAGCAATCCTGCTTCAGCCTCCTGAGAAGCTGAGATTATAAGCACACATCACCACACCCAGCTAATTATTTTCCTTTTTACCTTAGGCATTTTGTTCTGTCATTTCTGTTGAGTGCTCTGTGGTCACCACCACCTGAAATTGAGTTTGTGGCTCAGGGACAAAAGACGCAGGAGACGCCCACACTGCCTGACCTGTGAACAGCCCCTCACGGGGTTCCCTTGGGAGCTTATTGGTTGTGGAGGAGAATCGCTCTCGTTTTTAATAATTTAAGCATTTTTCTTTTTGACATATGGTTAAGCTCTGCTTGTTAATAAGATCTTGAATAGTCATTGACTTTCAGTTGCTAGTCTGTTTAGCACGATAAATTTAACCTGTGATTTCAGCTGTATGAGAACATGAACATCTTCGCTCTTGATCTAGCTCAGAAATATTACAAAGTGACAAGCTAATGACTTCTTTCTCATTTATTTTCAATGCAGTTCCATCAAGACCAACTTCTCCTGAAAAGTTTTCAGTGCCTCATCTCTGTGCCAGGTTTGGACCTGGTGGTCAGCTAATTAAGGTGATTCCAAACCTGCCTTCAGAAGGACAGCCTGCACTAGTGGAGATCCATAGCATGGAGGTACTTCTGGGGGAGGGCCGGCCACCCTGGGTACACTGGGCATCATGCAGGGTGTAGACTTCAGCCAGTCCTGTCTCTGGACATAGGACTTGGAGGATGCTTTGTTCCCTTGAGCCTTCAGTTTAGTAGGTAGCTATTCTGTCTGGTTCTCTTTTTCCTCTTAGAAGTCAGCATTTCAAGCATCTGCTTTGGGCGTCAGGCTTGCTATTATTTTACGTGCCTCTCCTGTCCTTATTCACATCTCCTGACTTTGGGATTGTTTCTGTTAGTGGTGCTTTTCAGTAATGGGTGAGGCAGCAGGTGGGTGGGTGCTGCTGAGGTGTGGGAGGCTGGGGGGCCCTGAATCCCACAGCCCCACTCAGCCTCTTCTATCACATGTATTGGGGTCCTGCCCTGGAGTTTTGGTAAGAAAAAAATGGATCTTGCTGCTTAAAATGATACTTGAAAGTCACAGCTGTAGCCCAGCCACAGGCGTGTTCTGTGCACAGCCTTGCCCGGGCCTTTGTCCTGCGTGGAGGGCAGCCAAACTCTCAGGGCAGCGTCTGTGCCTCCATCCGTCTGTGTCCCCAGCAGATGTGCCTCAGCGGCTGCTGCATGCCAACCGCACATCTGTGCCTCTCGTTGTAGACCTTGCTGCAGCACACATCTGATCAGGAGGAGATGCGGGCCTTCCCAGGTCCCCTCGGCAAGTACGTCCCTGTTCACGTGTTTCTTTGCTGGCCTGGCCATGCTGACGCTGCTGCTGACTGGTCGTGTGTTCTTTCTGCAGAGACGACACCCATAAAGTGGATGTTATTAATTTTGCACAGAACAAAGCTACAAAATGTTTGCAGAATGAAAATTTAATTGACAAGGAGTCTGCAAGTCTTCTTTGGAATTTTATTGTTCTTTTATGCAGACAGAATGGGGTATGTTTCTTTTTACTTCTGGTATGTTTCTTCTTGCTGGCCCTCAGTCTTGGGAGTCTTCAATCCCCGGAGGAGCTGGGCCAAGCCCATGTACCTAGCTGTGGGCAGCAGGCAGTGCTGCTGTGGGGCTCCCCTAGGAAGGACATCTCAGCAGTGATTTGGGGAGTTGCAGAGGAGAGAAGCTTGTGGCCTGGGGTGAGGTGAGGTGTTGGCCTGGCATTGTCAGCCTTCCATGGAGTCTGTGGGTCTGTTTGTCAAGTCTCTGGCCATATCCAGAGTGGGGCTCGAACACACACTCATCTCAGGAGACCTGCTCAGGGTCCTCACCTGACCACTGTGGAGTATCTTGTCCCCATTGCTGGAGAGTCTGTTGTTAGAGCCTTTCCTTTCCTTCTTCCTATTCCTGCTGGCTCCACAGACTGTGGTGGGAACAGACATTGCGGAGCTTCTGCTTCGAGACCACAGGACAGTGTGGCTTCCTGGGAAGTCACCCAACGAGGCAAACCTGATTGACTTCACTAATGAGGCTGTGGAGCAGGTGGAGGAGGAGGAGTCCGGTGAGGCCCAACTCTCATTCCTCACTGACAATCAGCCAGCCAGTGCCAACTTGCTCGAGAAGGAGACTGAGCGGTTTCGGGAGCTGCTGCTGTATGGCCGGAAGAAGGTATGCTGTCCTGCGACAAAGCTGGGTACCCACCTGCTTACCCTGTCGGGCTTGGGTGCCAGGGTGCAGCAGCGTGGGAGAGCCTCTCGGAGTATCACCTGTGTGTGGAGCGGTGCTGGGGTCTTGCTGTTTCATGAAAGTTTCTGGCCCCCATGACATCCCTCCGAATGTGTCAGTGTTGGTTTTCTTCAAAATACTGCCAGTGTCGAAGGCTTGTTGATTCTATTTTTAGTTAGATACATGTATATATTGAGCATGAGCTACATTCTGCCATGTGTGCTGAGTCTCAGGGATAAAAACGTGCATGAGACAAGTCCATCTTGTCCTCACAAAGCTGGGGTCAAGGTCACCACCCTTGAGTTGGCAGGGACTGGGAGTTGGATGTCATGAGCACCAGCTGGTCAGTGGCCCCATGACACCAAGGTAGTGGAGAGTGGGCGTACACAGTGCCAGGGACTGCACTCATCTAGGGGTGAACTGAGCTCAGTTCCCCACACAGGTGTATGCACTGTGACATCCCCTCTGACTGCAGAGTGGAGGGAGGCTGAGATGGGAGCATACTCTGGGGCAGTAGGGGGCACAGAGTGACTCCAGCTGGGACAATATGTACATAGGAGGGGTTCTAGGGTACATGAAGTCCAGCTGAGACAGTGTGTGTGTAGGACAGGGGTCTAGAGGTCGGTCTCATGGGCTTGTGGGACTGAACAGCGATATCTGCTAGGCCCAGGATTCTCTGTATGTGTATGTCATGATACACTCACAAAGGGCATGTTTGATCAATATGATTTTAATATGCTGTTTCACAACTGATTGAAATCATGCAACCTATGAACATCTGCCTCTATTGCAACATTGATGCCTCCTTGCCAGAAGCTCTGAATGGTAGGTGATTCGGGGTGAAGGGGTGGCTGTGGTCATGAAGCTACCATCCAGCCACCATCTATGGTGGGAAGATATTCCTGGAGACTTTATGTATCATCTGGAATTGGGGAGTCATTGTTGCCATGGCGTTTCACAGTGGACAGGACAGTGTGGCTGGTGCTTCTTGGTTGTCCCTGTTTATGATCAATGTGCTTGTTCTTTATGCTAAAATGGATAAGTGCAGTGGCCACCTACAAAGACCCACCGCCTTAGGAACTTTGAAACTAAGGAAAACAGCGAAATACTGGGTTTTCTTTAAACTGAGAATAAGTATGTTTTCAAGGCCTTTGAGTCATGTGTCAGTCTGCTGTCAGTGCATGACAACACATGGCCCTTGGCCTCTGTTTGCTCATGTCCCAAGCAGTTCTGTAACCTACACACCACTGCATGCTTTCAGGATGCCTTGGAGTCTGCAATGAAGAATGGCTTGTGGGGACATGCTCTGCTGCTTGCCAGTAAGATGGACAGCCGGACACATGCCCGTGTCATGACTAGGTGAGGGTCTTCCGGGGCCTGGTCTGGGGGTGTCTGTGTGCCCCATGTAGACAACAGGAGATTGAGTTTGTGCTGTGCTACTCTTGAGCACTGACTCAGGCCTACTTGGCCCTCCTCCTTGGGTCCTGTTGCTGAGGACTTGAGCATTTTGTTATCAACTGCATGGCTTTTAATACCTTCTATAAGACTTCAGTGAATTTCTTAGTCTTCGTCTTTTACAGCTTTTTTTAAAAAAATTGAGATCAGGCTCGGTGGCTCAGCCTGTCATCCAGCACTTTGGGAGGCCGAGGCGAGTGGATTGCCTGAGCCCACGGGTTCGAGACCAGCCGGGCAACTTGGCGAGACCTCGTCTCTAAAATAAATCCAAAATTAGCCAGGCATGGTAGTGTGCATCTGTAGTTCCAGCTACTTGGAAGGCTTAGGTGGAAGGATCGCTGGCACCCAGCAGGTTGATGCTGGGGTGGCTGTGAGTGTACCACTGCACTCCAGCCTGGGTGACAGAGTGAGACTCCAACTCAAAAAAAAAAATTGAGTTCTGTGCATTTACCTAAGATTAGTATAAATCTAATCATTAAATAAAAGGGCAGAGATCAGATTTCCTTTGTTTTTATAACTAAACCAGAGTGGAGTTTTTCTGTTTTTGTCTACCTAGGTTTGCCAACAGTCTTCCGATCAACGATCCCCTGCAGACAGTCTACCAGCTCATGTCCGGGCGGATGCCTGCCGCATCCACAGTGAGTGCTGCCTCACAATGGTTTGTGCGAGCTCTTCTGTCTATTGAGGGTTTGCTCTTTGATCAGATTTGTCACAGGACACAGGACCTGCGTGTCTGACTCTTTCTCCTTGTGCTCTTGAGCTCAACCATTGGGAACTGAAGTGATGCCCTCTTCCAAGGCTGAGAGTTTGTTCTCTGTTTTCTAATTCCAGTGTTGTGGAGACGAGAAGTGGGGAGATTGGAGGCCACACCTCGCCATGGTCCTGTCCAACTTGAGCAACAATGTGGATGTGGAGGCTAGGACAATGGCCACAATGGGCGACACTCTGGGTGGGTCGGGGGTGGGGGAGGCTGTCAGATGGGGTGAGGAAGGCTCAGTCGTGTGGGTTGCCAGGACTTGTGGGAGGCACGAAACTGCCATCTGGTGTGTCTTGTGGCAGTGTCTGTTAGCATCCTTTGACTTCCATGTGACTCCTAGGAACTGAGACTTGGCCTGTATTGTGTCTTTCCAGCTTCAAAAGGTCTCTTAGATGCAGCACACTTCTGCTACCTTATGGCCCAGGTTGGATTTGGAGTTTACACAAAGAAAACTACAAAGCTTGTCTTAATTGGATCAAATCACAGGTCAGGATCAAGTAACTGTAGTGCTGTTTTCCTTTAAAAATAAAGCAGTTTCCTCCTCTTTAGTTGATTGCAAAGTGGCCTGCCTCTCATCTTTGTCATGTAGCAGGAGACACTTCTGAGTGGCTCGCTCTAAGGTTGATTATGCCAGTAATGGGCCATTGTTTTCAAGTCAAAATACTTCATTTTCTGAACAGCTTGCCATTTTTAAAGTTTGCAACCAATGAAGCTATTCAGAGGACGGAAGCTTACGAGTATGCACAGTCCCTGGGCGCCCAGACCTGCCCCTTGCCCAATTTCCAGGTGAGTGGGACTGAGGCCTGCCTGCAGCCTGTGGGGTGTGGTGGTCAGTGCTGACTGACATTTGGCTGTCTAGGTTTGAATTCTTCTATAAAAAAATGATGCAGGTTTTTGGGCAGTCTTGGGGAGACATTTGGTCTATAATGTTTAGGAGCTAAACTATATGACTTGAGGATTTCTATTTGCATTTTGATTCTTAATATTTTAAACACTGAAACCTTAAGTACTTGATTTCAAGTACTTTCACATCAGCTATTTTTAGTATTTGGGGGAGTGTGGATAAGGCTTGCCAGTAATGGAGTGTCAGCAGAGAACATCCATGGGACAGTTGGCAGCTTATGGGATGGGGGTCTGGGAGGGGGTCTCAGGGTCTGTCTATTCTTGGCTCACCATTCTTGAATACCGTGTGACTGTATTCAAGATGTAGAGGGAAAGTGGAGTGAGTTTCTGGGAAGCTCTGTTGTTACTTTGATGTTAGAGTGTCTTGGAATGAGGCTAGTCCTGTGGTTGGCGGGTGTGGGGGAGATGCCACACAACCCTCCAGAAAGTTCACAGTCTATAGAGAGATGTTGGGGAGGCAGGGAGCTGCGAGCTAGTGAGGCTGTGTCTTCTGTTTCAGGTGTTCAAGTTCATCTACTCCTGCCGCCTGGCTGAGATGGGGCTTGCCACACAGGCCTTCCACTACTGTGAGGTGATTGCGAGGAGCATCCTGGCACAGCCCCAGAAGCACTCCCCGGTGCTTGTCAGTCAGCTTGTCCAGGTGGGCTCTCAAGGACCTTCCTCATGGCACGTGCTGCCTCAGGAGAGTCAGGCTTGTCAGGGCCTCTGGGCTGGGGTGGCCTCACGTGCCTTGGGTGCTCCTCGCAGTGGGCACCCGGACCCACTTGAGTGGGTCAGGGTCTTCAAATATGCTCGGGTGGGAGCCTATGCTTTGCATCTTCACATGGGTAGTCTCAGGCCTCTTGTTCCAGAGCAGCACCTTTGTGGTGATCTCCAAAGTCCGAAGGACCCATCTCCAGGAAGTTCTTATTTTGAGGTAGTTTAGTCTGTTGGTTAAGAGTTTAAGCTAGCCGGACTTGGTGGCTCAGCCTGTAATCCCGCGCTTTGGGAGGCTGAGGTGAGTGGATTGCCTGAACCCGCGGGTTTGAGACCCGCCTGGGCAACTTGGCGAGACCTCATCTCTACAATAAATCAAAACTAGCTGGGCGTGGTAGCACACGCCTGTAGTTCCAGCTACTTGGAAGGCTGAGGTGGAAGGATCGCCGGAGCCCAGCAGGTCGAGGCTGCGGTGGCCGGGAGTGGCCACTGCACTCCAGTCTGGGTGACGGAGTGAGACTCCAACTCAAAAAAAAAAAAAAGAAAGAGTTTAAGCTTCCAGAACTTAACAGTCTGGAGTTGCACCCTAGTTGCCCTACCATAAGCCTCAGTTTTTTTTACCTGTAAGATGGAGGTGGAGCCATATGAGGAGTACACGGGGCATGGGGAGCACTCGGTCAGTGCCTGGCACTTGAGGGGAGCAGTTGGCTAGCTCTTGGCCCCTCAGGTGGGGAGCACTCAGCCAGCACCTGGCACCTGGCAGGGGAGTACTCAGCTAGTGCCTGGCACCTGGTGACCCCGATACAGGCCATACTGGGCTATTTCTCCTTACCCTGGTAGCTCCATTTTTAAAAATGATCATGTGATGCCTACAAAATGTATTAAGGGTAATTTTCAAAGTACAGAGAATTACTAATAAATCCTTATGTCCTCGTCTCTGGCATCAGCAGTTACTAACACAGGCTAGACTCATTTTGTCTGTACCCACCCACTTGCCTCCCTCTGGCCTCCACTGCACCTTCAACTCCCAGTCAGAGAATATGCACATTACCAGGTAGTTCACCATTCGGCAAGTCAAAGCAAGTCTCCATAATCAGATATAGTTGCAGGCAAGGCTGTCCCAGGTAAGGCCAGGAGCTGCTGGTGGGCCGAGAGGTTGTCTACAGGATTTCATGGTCACCCAGCGTCATCTGTGCTTGGTGTCTCTTGTCAGCACACCTTAGAAACACTCATGTAGCTGACAAAAACTTTATTTCCAGTTTCGCATTGAGGCTATATTTGTTCCAGTGTAGGATATGTTTTGACACCCACTTTGCTGTTGTCACCTGGTAGTAACGGGCTTGGTTTTTTGTATGTAAAGATGGCTTCCCAGTTACGACTCTTCGACCCTCAACTAAAGGAGAAGCCAGAAGAGGAATCCTTCATTGAGCCTGAGTGGCTAGTTCACCTGAAGCGTGTGGAGAAGCAGATAAAGGTACAGTCCCTTTGATGTGGGATTGGCACAGAGATAGTTGACAAAGTAGTTTGTGTCCCTGTTTTCACTTGAAAGTATGTGATCTAAACCATGCCACTGTAGACAAATGCCTGTTGTTAGAATTTCTTCACTCCTCAGAAAGGGCCTCGGGGGCTTCTTATTCTCCTGAAATGGAGCTGGAGTGGGTGGACTCACTGGAGGGAGGCTGCCAGGACGTGCACCACAGCCTGGGCTCTGTTCCCCTGCAGGAGGGGACTTTGGTGTGGAGTCAGGAGGGAGCCTTCCCCCCACAATGTCCCAGCACACCAAGCTCCGAGGTGGAGCCATTGGACGGGCCAGGACTCAACCAGCCGGCAGCCCTGGGGACTGACAACCCACTGCTGGCAGTGCCCGCGCTGAGCAGTGAGCACCTGAGCCAGGGCGTGTGGCTGATGCCCTCAGGTGAGCTGTGATCCCCACTGGCTGAGGGCTGGTCATGCCCCTTCTTCGTAGAGAACTGCTTTTGAGCACAAAATGATGTGGGTTTGCTGCCAGGTTGAGGTGGTATCTTGTACTATCGTGGTAATTTGGGGGACATCAGAGTTCTCTTTCCTTTTCTTTCTGTTCCTCCCTGGGTGAACCCAAATCTCATGGTTTAAGCATCTATGTGATAGCAACACTGTGCCCTGGGCATTGCCTGCTCAGCCTCTCTGCTCACTTCTCTGGTAGCCTCTCATGTGTAGTGTCTGGATGGGCTCTCAACATGCCCCCTGCGACCTGCTTCTCCTAATCTGCCTGTCTCAGGAAGGACAACCCCAGTTCTTCCAAAGACTGGGTCCATACTTCCTCCCCTCACATGTACCTCTGGTTTGCCAGTCGGTCTTGTCGGTGCAGCTGGCACACAGAACCAGACTCACTTCCGTGGCGCCCTGACCATGTATCTGGATGAGCTGTTCTCTCCCTGTCACCTCCCTGCTTTTGCTGCGGGCCTTCTAGATGCCCGATCTCAACCAAGGACAAGAAAGTCTCCTCAGAGTGGCCATGGGCCCGGCAGGGTCAACCCCTCAGCTCTCCTGCCTGCACACTGCTCCCTGCCCCAGGTTCCCACTGCCCTTCTGCCATTCTCCCAGCCTGATGCCACTCCTACCTCCACAGATGCTGTCACCACCACTGGTTGACTGTTCTCCTTAGCTCTTCCTTCACCTTCTTCCTTGATTCATCGACCCCCACCCCATGAAGACTCCTGGTCTGTTTTTCTCATGATGCACCCAAGGCCTGGCGTGGTGCTGACAGGCAGCAGCCCTCCCTGGTTTTATGTTGAGTTGGATGAATGAATGAAAGAGTGAGTGAGTGGCCTGTTTGACCACCAGCAGAGCTCTGTGCCAGGCAGCCCCATGGTGTGTACTGGGGCAGCGCTGTGGATAGGAGCCTGGTCCCTCTGATGTTTGGTGCACAGGCATTCATCCTGCCCTGACCTGAGAAAGCAAAACTGCTGATGGGGTGGTATGTTCAGCACTTTCTCTGGTTATTGGATCTCCCAGCCTTGATAAGGACATGTTGCTGTGCAAGTCACTGGTCACCGTGTTAGGGTGCAGCTCCCTCCAGTGACTTGAGTCCCAGGAGCCTGAGACATCCTCCTCTCCCCTGCAGCCCCACAGCCGCTCCCCAACAGCCAGCTGGCCAGCCCTGCCAGGGTGCCAATGTTCCCAGTGCCACCGCGCCCTGGGCCCCTTGAACTGGGGCCCGGCTGTGGACCCACAGCATCTGTGCTTGGCTTCCCGGAGCCCTCTGGGCCTGACCCTGCAGCCCTGTGCCCAGGGCCCAGCCTGCCACCTGGTGGACCACCTCTTCCGGAAAGGAGATACCTGCCTCAGGAGGCCAGGGGCCTGGACCCAGGTAGGCCTACCAAGATGCTCTCCTGAAAGCGGGGATTGTGGGAGAGACTGAGTGGTGGCCCATGCCCCTTCTCCAGGCTGCTTATGTGCACAAAATGATTTGGGTTTGCTGCTGGGAGAGTTGGGGTGGCGTCATGTACTACCATGGTAGTTTTGCAGATCTCAGAGTTCTCTTTCCTTCTCTTTCTGCTCCTTCCTCCTCATTTGAGCATGAAACAAGTTACTTTGCTTGTGCTGGTGTAAGGTTCTAGAAGTTAGAGACCAGATAAGTTAAGCATCTCCCCGCAGTGGGAAGTTTCTTTTGTGACTTGACTTTGTGTTCTGCTGCGAAGCTTAAATGGCAGCTGAGTGTAGTAGCTCATGCCTGTAATTCCAGCACTTTGGGAGATGGAGGTGAGAGGATTGCCTGAGTCTGGGGGTTCGAGACCAGCTTGGGCAAGCTGACAAGAAAAAAAAAAGGCCATTCAGGGCATGAGCACATGCCTTGGCTCTTCCAGGGTCTTGTCTTAAGACAGTCCCTCTGCAATCCTCCTGCAGTACCCAAGTGGGGGTTGGCAGTTTGGTGGATCTTGTCCTGGTCTCTCTCTATCTTTGTTTGGACCAAGGAAAACGTAGGTCTGGCTTTAAAAAATAAATAATTTCCACACATCTGGGACAATTTTCAGCCTTGGCTTCTGAAAAGAACACGGGTGTGGTGGTGGCCCGGTAAGAAGCTGGCGTGTGTCTCGATCTGTCTGTCACACAAATGTCCTGATTCTGTGTGCTTCGAGTCTGGCAGTCCTAAGATCATGTTGCTCTCTCTCCCACTGACAGGGGTGCTGCCACAGGAGGTGCCTGTTGGAAACACGCTGTCAGAGCTCAATGAAGACAATTTTGGTGGAAAATTCGCCAACTTGGTACTTTCCCACATTTCCCATTATTTGTTTTCCGTAAAGTTCATTGACTCGGTACCCAAACTCCTTGTTCAGTTGTAAGGAGAAAGATAATGATGAAGATTGTGAAATTATTTTTAAAATTATTTCTTAAAGCAAAAGTGCTTCTGGCTGGGCTCGGTGGCTCACGCCTATAATCCCGGTACTTTGAGAGGCAGAGGAAAGAGGATTGCCTGAGCCCAGGGGTTCGATACCAATCTGGGCAACATGGTGAGACCTTGTCTCTACAATAAATCAAAAATTAGCTGGACGTGGTGGCGCATGCCTGTAGTTCCAGCTACTTGGAAGGCTGAGTCGGAGGGATCACCTGAGCCCAGCGGGTCGAGGATGTGGTGACTGTGAGCCTGCCACTGCACTCCAGCCTGGGTGGCAGAGTGAGACTCCACCTCAAAAAAAAAAAAGTGCTTCTAAATAGCTTTAATCCTTAAAATGTGAAGAGTCAGTAAAAACACTGGTCAGGAAAGATTGGGAAGAGAGAATTCAGTAGTGTAGCTAAGTAGAAGAAATACTCCAATGTAAAGAAATCTCCTTGTTAATTTTCCCAAAATGGAGAACTTCCCTGCTTTCTGGATCTTTCTTCCTGCAGTAGAATTTCTAACATATTCAGGTTTTCCTGAGGTTAAGATTCAGTTTAGCAGACACATTTGGTATATATACCTCCTTTGTTCACGATCCCAACCAGGAGGGACAAGTGTTTTTACACAAACCACATTCTGGAATCTTCTTTATACATCTCCAGCTCTTTATGGGCATCCCATCAGTAGGCAGTTGCTGTAGTTTGAACTTGCATGTGTGGTGTCCCTGAAAAGTAAAAATGAAGGTCTAACTGTATTAAAAACAATGTCTTAACCCAGGAGTAGACTTTTAAAAAGTTCTTTTATCTTTTACGATGCCTACTGCCCAGTCTCACCAGTGACCCCCTCAGTGCACGTGCACATCCTGTTTCTTCAGCCAGTAATTCCTGGAGAGTGACAGAATCTGTATCAGAGCACTGCGACACTGCTGGGCAGGGTTGCTTCTTAAGTGTAGTGGCTCTTCTCTTGTCAGGCCTGGGGGAGGCTCAGGACACCCATGGGAGGGGGCTGCTTCCCAGGGGGAGAGGCTTAGGACACCCCTGGTGGGACTTCTTCCCCAGTCCCTCCCTGCTTTCCCCGTGTATCAGCATCATTTGACCTCTCAGTGGCAATTTAGGGGAACACTTGTGGAGGCCCCCCCTCCCCACTTCCCTTCAGTTTCTGGACAAGGAGCCCCAGGATACCCTGCTCACATGTTGCCTCGGGACAGGGCCCCTCGAGGACCGCACCAGATTCGGAGAACCCCTCAGGATGGGATCATGCTGACTCAGGTCTCACCCAGCCACCTCTGTCTCTGACACCTGCTCCTGAAACGAAGAGACCTGGACAGGTCATCAAAAAAGAGACCAAAGCGCCTAAGAAGGTAAAGCGCCACCCACCCCAAGCAGCCGTGTCCCATGGGTGAGGGACAAAGCAGGGGCCTTCATTCCTCTTTACACCACACACTCCATCCTTGTACACACAATTGAGTGTCACGTGCACAGCGAGATGAACATTGGTGTGTGTGTGCCCACACATGGAGCCACCCCCCGTTTAGTGTGCAGATGGTCCAGGCCCCAGAGGTCCTCTCCTGGCTGTTACCTGTCAAACCTATCCCCTAGGGTGGCCAGAGGGGTCAGACAGCAGCTGTTTGTTCTTACCGTCATGTGCCGCAGTTGTACTGATCCCTTCTCCTGGGTGTGGACTTGGGCAGTTGTCAGTTTGGGCTATTCCCGTGAAGTCACGTGAGCGTTTTTGTCTGTCTTTTGTCTCCTTTCTCTGGGCATGTGCCAGGGAGTGGAGCCTTTAGGTCACAGAAAAAGGGCATATTCACTTCAGGAGACACTGCTGAGCAGTTTTCCTGGGTGCTTGTGCCAAGGCACACATCCCACCCTAGAGGATGGAGTCCGGGGCTCCGCATCTTCACCAGCACCTGGCCCCATCAGTCCCTTGAGCTCAGCTGGTGTTGGCGATGTTTTATTGTCTTACCTTGCATCTCCCTGATGATTGATGATGCTGAGTGCCTTGTCATGTGCTTATCATCTCTCTGCTCTTTTGTGAAGTGCTTGTTTAAGTCTCTTTTTTTTAAGAGATGGGGTTAGCCATCCACAGTGACTCACGCCTATAATCCTAGCACTTTGGGAGGCCGAGGTGAGAGGATTACCTGAGTCCATGGGTTTGAGACCAGCTTGGGCAACATGGCGAGACCTTATCGCAACAATAAATCAAGAAAAATTAGCTGGGCATTGTGGTACATGCCTGTGGTTTCAGCTCCTTGGGAGGCTGAGGCTAAATGATTGCCTGAGACCAGCAAGTTGAGGCTGTAGTGACCGTGAGCATGCCACTGCACTTCAGCCTAAGTGACAGAGTGAGACTCTGACTCAAAAAAAAAAAAAAAAAAGAGATGGGGTCTTGCTGTGTTGCCTGGGCTGTTCTTGAACTCCTGGGCTCAAGCAATTCTCCTGCCTTGGCCTCCCTAATAGCTGGCTGGTACTGCAGGTGTGGCCACCGCACCTGGCTTCCCTGTCCATTTTTGTTTGGGCTGTCTTAGTGACTTGCAGGAATCCTTTCTGTGTTGTAAATGTGAGTCCATTGTTAGATATGTGCATTGTGAATATCTTCTCACAGTCTGTAGATTACCTTTTTACTCATAATGTATCTTATGAAGAACATAGTTCTTCATTTTAATAGAAGTGGTTTTTCTTTTATGGCTACTGTCTTGAAAATAAACACATTTAATTCATGATTTGAAGGCTGAGCCCAGAGGACTGCTTAAGCCCAGAAGTTGGAGGCTGCAGTAAGCTATTGTTGTGCCACTGTACTTCAGCCCAGGCAACAGGGCAAAACTCTGTCTCCACAAAAAAAGAAATAGTTCAAAATATGTGTGAATTGTGAGATAAAACATGACACTTCAAACAGGTTGTAAGCTAAGACTACTGCACACCTCCCAGGTTCAGGCTGCCTCCTCAGTAGAGTTTATAGAGAAGAACTGAGGGTGTGTATGTAGTTGCTGTGGCCTTTTTTTTTTTTTTGAGTAGAAATGAAGTACAGCATGTGAAACATAAAATGACATTTCCTAATAGCCATGCTCTTCTGCGTGAGAGACACCAGGGTACTTGGCTTAAGAGCCCCACGCTAACTGGCTCAGCCCTTCTACTCCCCAGAGGTGGGTATAGAGGCTTCATTGCCAGGGTTCAGACACAAGAAGCCCACAGAGGCATATTGTTGGGTCTGATTTGTTTTGATTAAGGTGACATGCACATAACATAACATTTACTGTCTTTTGTTTTTGTTTTGAGTTGGGGTTTCACTCTGTCACCCAGGCTGGAGTGCAGTGGCATTATCATGGCTCACTGCAGCCTCGACTTCCTGGGCTCAGGCTATCCTCCCGCCTCAGCCTCCCAAGTAGCTGGGACTTCAGGCATGCACCACCATGCCCGAGGAATTTTTTTATTTTTTGTAGAGACAGGGTCTCACTATTTTGCCTAGGCTCGTCTTGAACTCTTGGGCTCAAGCTATTCTCCTGCCCCATCCTCTCAAAGTGTTAGGATTACAGGCGTGAGCCACCACGCCCAGCCTAAAATTTACAATTTCTTTTTTTTGAGTTGGAGTTTCACTCTGTTGCCCAGGCTGGAGTGCAGTGGTGCGCTTACCGCCACCACAGCCTCAACCTGCTGGGCTCAGGCAATCCTTCTGCCTCAGCCTTTCAAGTAGCTGGGACTACAGGCATGCGCTACCATGCCCAGCTTATTATTATTGTTTTTTTATTTATTGTAGAGACGAGGTCTCACCAAGTTACCCAGGCTGGTCTCAAACCCCTGAGCTCAGGCAATCCTCTCGCCTCGGCTTCCCAAAGTGCTGGGATTACAGGCTTGAAACTCTGGCCCATTTTACGCATTTTAAAGTGTAGTTTCTTGTCACTAAACACACTCAGTGTTGTACAGCCATCACCTCCATCCATCTCCAGAACTTTCCATCTTCCCAAATCACACTCTGTCCTATGAAACACACTCCCGCTGGGCTTGGTGGCTCAACCTGTAATTCCACGCTTTGGGAGGCCGAGGTGAGTGAATTGCCTGAGCCTACGGGTTCAAGACCCGCCTGGGCAACTTGGCGAGACCTCATCTCTACAATAAATCAAAAAATCAGCCGGGCGTGGTAGCGCGTGCCTGTAATACCGGCTACCCGGAAGGCTGAGGCGGAAGGATCGCTGGAGCCCAGCAGGTCGAGGCTGCAGTGGCCGGGAGCAGCCACTGCGCTCCAGTCTGGGCAACAGAGTGAGACTCCGACTCAAAAAAAAAAAAAAAAAAGAATAAATACAAGAAACACACTCCCATCCTTTCCGCAGTTCTTGGCCCTCTGTTTCACTTCCTGACTCTGTGGCTCTGAGGACTGTGGGCCCCAGCTATGAGTGACTCATGCAGGGTGTATCTTTTTGCCTCTGACTGATTTCACTGAACATGATGTTTGCAAGTTTGTTCTGATGCTTTTATATTTAGAGTGAATCCTGGTTCTCTCGTTGGCTGCCTGGGAAGAGGAGAACAGAAGCTTATTTGCCAGATGACAAGAACAAGTCGGTGAGTGTTGTCAGATATGGTGCAAAGGAATCTCAAGGAATTGTGGCGACTTCCGATCACTTTCCAGACAGAGCAGTTGTTTTCTGAAGTTTTGAAGCATCATAATTAACCTTTAGCTTCACACTTCTGATTTTTCTTTTTAAAATCTTGGCAGATTGTTTGGGATGAAAAGAAAAACCAGTGGGTGAATTTAAATGAGCCAGAAGAGGAGGTAATTCATTACTGGGTGTCAGGCTGTAAGGGTTTTGGGCCTGTCATGTTTGGGTGTCTGGTGCTTTTTTGGGGGGGTCTTCCCTGTGGGAGATTCCAGTAGGTTTTGGGTGCAGAGTGATTTCTGAAGCTGCTTTTTCCTCTGCAGAAGAAGGCTCCACCACCACCCCCAACCTCATTTCCCAAGGCCATGCCAGCTGCCCTACCTGGCCCCGCAGGGCCAGCTGGAGCCACTGTGAATGTGTTCTCCCGAAGAGCAGGTGAGAGGCCAGAGCCAGGGCTTGAATGGGTCGAGTTTTGTTGAGCAGTGTGCCAGATCAGCAGTTGAATGTGTATGGGATATTGTAGTTCGTCACATGTTGGAAGGTCATGTTTCATGAAGATAAATTCTTGGGGAAGAGACCAGCTCTCCAGAGTCTTAAACACCCCTCAGCAATACATGTGCACTACTGAGCTGTGGGCAGGCACTTGTGACTCTGTGGTGAGGTGGGAAGCCTTGCCCAGGGCCCAGGCCAATTCACATCTCTATAAAGAGGTGCCTTCCCCAGCCGGGCTATATGGCAACCTCCAGGGCATCCCTGCTGCTTCCCTTCCAACACTGAAACCAGCTGTTTGGAAACTGGAGGCCATGTGGGATGTTGACCTGAATCTGCTCCCCTTCCCCTTTGTAGCCGGAACCAGAGCTCGCTACGTGGACGTTCTGAACCCAGGTGGGACCCCTCGGAGGGAGCCAGCTCTTGCCCCGGCCGACTTTTTTGCTCCACTCGCTCCACTCCCGATTCCTGCCAACTTGTTTGTACCAACCCCAGGTAGGCACCAACTCCAGGTGGGCCCCAATGTAGGGCCCCAACCCAGTTGGGCACCATCCCCTGGTGGGCACCAACCCCAGGTGGGCATCAACCCAGGTAGGCAGAAAAGAACCAGCATCTGTGTCCATCCTCCGGCTTCCTGACCTTTGACCCTTTTCTATGATCTCTAACCTAAATCTTCCTTGAAAATAATGACCTGGCCAGTGTGCCAAGAAACCAAGGTGTGTCTGTGCTTGGCCATCGATTTCTTGGCCTCTCCATGAGCATACCCCACTCCTGAGTGTTCTGTATGAAACCTCTGAGGTTTTGGACGACCTGATGGTCTCCTACACACTTATTCACAGATGTCGAAGAAGCACAGCTTGCAGATGGGGCTGGCAGGGAAGGGCACGTACCAGCCGGGGGCCAGGCCGACACAGAGCCCACCCCAGATCCCCAGGTAAGTAGGTGCCACTGGGTAGTAAGGACGTCCCCAGGGAGAATGCGCTTTCTGACCCTGCTGGACAGCTCCTGCCCTCTGCCTGCCAGTGTCCAGTGTGCAGAGGACATGTCATCTTAGATGCTCAGCACTGATGTGTGTTAGAGACAAGAAAGAGAAAGGTGGGCAGGGCCAGGGCTGGGTAGAGGACAAGAGTGAGTGTTCCATGGGGACAGAGTGTCAGTTTAGGAAAATGGAAGGTTCGGGATGGAAAGTGGTGATGGCTGCACAACATTGTGGGTGTGCTTAAGGCCACTGGACCCATGCACCTAAAAACAGTTAAAATGGAAAATGTTATGTGCATTTCACCATGATAAGAAATGGGAAAGAATAAAATAAGTTATTCTACGTTTAAAAAAAATTACCTGGCAGAAATAAAAGTTAAATAGAGCATATCTTTACCTTAAAAACCACAAACAACTCTCACGTGAAGGAGAACAGCTCAGACCATAGTCTCTGAGGTTGGACAGGCCTGGGTCTAATCTTGGTTCTCCGGCCCTATCACTAGCTCTTAAGGCACTGGGCAACCACTGACCTTCTCTAAGCCTCAGTTTTCTCCTCTGTAAAATCAGAATAACAATAGTACCAAATTGCAAGTCTGTCTTGTGGCCCTGAGACCTGTGTGGACACACAAGTAGGTACTCAGTAAGGAACTGTCAGGGCCTTGAGTCCACAGGACAGTGCAGTGGGGTCCCATGTGGGAGACTTGTTGATTTCTTACCAAGGAGCACTTGACATGGAAGAGGGTTGTGTTACCCGGGCGGGAGGCACAGCTCAGTGTTCTCTGCCTGGTGTGAAAGACGTTCAGATTCCCTGGGATCTGCAGGCTGCTGCAAGTCTTCTTTTTCTCAGCAGGTTTTAAACTCTGCAGTGTCACGCCCTGGCTCTGAACTCCCACCCGCCAAGCTGGATGGTTCCCAGGGGGGAGAGGTAAGGAGGGGTGCCAACCGCCTCTCACAGCGTGGGCCTGGCAGCTTGCTTGTATTGTCCAGATGCCTCTTCCTTTAAAGATGTGTGACAGTGGACAGAAGAGGCAGTTCAGAAACAAAAGTACTTCAAAAGTGTTGTATTCCTGGAAAACACCCTTTACTTGTCATAGCAGAACTCTTCAAGGGCTCCAAGGAGGGCATGAGGGGCTTGCAGTGACTGTTACCAGTTGGTCTCCCTCAGTAGCACAGAGGGGGCTTGAATTTCTAGATGTTACAAGGAATGCTGTTGTAAACGAGGCTCTCCCCCACCTCCCCCCTCAACAACTTTACATGAAGATAGGAACTTGAAGCTAACTCTGGCTTTCTTCCCTTTGGAGTGAGTGATATTGATCCTAATGGCATCCAAAAGCTTTGAAATTGACCTGACAGCTTGGAGCAGTGACCTGCATGTTGACTCTTGTCTGTATTCTGTGTGTGTCTTGCTGTTTTATAGCTTTCGCGCTGTAGTTCAATGAGTTCATTATCGCGTGAAGTGAACCAGCACTTGAATCAGGTACCTGGCTGGCGGCTCCCACTTAATGTGGGAGTCAACTGTGTCGCCTCGCCTTTCCCTCGAGAGCTGGTGCCAGCTCACGTATGCACTGTCACTAACATCACCCAGCATTTCCTCGAGCGTCACACCACGGGATGCAGTGTTCCTTTCTTTTCAGTGGCCCATAAGGGGTGTGCTGTTAGCCTCAGATACATTGGGCTTGAACTGACCCCAAAATGGTCATAGTAAATGAATGGTTTTCGCTCTTCCTGAATTGGTTTTCCAATGCTGGACCTGGGCGTAGCCTCCCTGGGGGTGTCTCCTGGGTCAGGATGCACTCCTCTGGAAGGAGTTCTTTCTGACCAAGCATGTGAAGGTCTGAGGCCGGCGTGAGCGCCAGTGCCTGCGTCCGGGGGCCGGCCTAAGTGGGAGAGGAAGAAATACTACCTCTTCTGTGTGTGTCATGGAATTTCGCTGTATTGCTGGCTCAGCAGAAGGCCTTGATGTGACCCTCGCACCCACATATGGAACTGGATCTTACTGCTGGATGCTTGGGTTGGAAGTGATGAGAGCAGCCTACTAACTACTTAGATTCAGGATGCCACTGCAGCGCCACGCACGCCTTATCTGCATGTTCTGGTGTGGAGCATCTTCCTCTGCATGTTGCTGTGCCTTCTACCACTTTCTATAAACATTAGATAACTAGATCCAGTGTTGCAGGCGGCACCTCCGACATGCTTCTGTAGCTTATCTAAAGGTCTCATGAGCCCTCACTTAGAAGTAGTGTCTGTGTCTGCACTTGAACCCCAGCTGTGGGTAGCACTGCCCCACTGATATGACCTCTCTATGGCTCCCAGGCTCCTGGCGACCTCTCTGCAGCAGGGGGCCCTCCCGGGGGGACTGTGCCCTTCTACAACCCAGCTCAACTGGCACAGGTGAGTGAGTGGCCTTTGCCTTCCCCTGTGTGGCCTCCTGCCCTGGCTGCCCAGTGACTGACTGCTTCCTCCCTGGATTCTCTTCTAATCAGAGTTGTCACCCACAGGTGACAGCCCACAGGCATGCTGCGAGAAGCAGCTGCTGTTCCCTGCCCCTCCTGTCCTGCCCTTGCTCTCTCCTGGAGGCCGTCACTGCCTTCTGGCTGACTGTGGTGATGGCAGCACCCCTCGTATACTGCCCCTTGACATTCCGAGGCATTCCTTGGGGGCACCCTCCAGGGGGGTGAGGCTTTGGCTGCCCCAGGGATCGTCTGTGAACACTGAGTTCACTGTGATTCTGGATGGTTTTCGGTTCTTCCTGGGGTGTAACTTTTTTTTTCTGAGTTGGAGTCTCACTCTGTCGCCCAGGCTGGAGTGCAGTGGCATGCTCACGGCCACCCCAGCGTCGACCTGCTCGGCTCAGGTGATCCTTCCTCCTCAGCCTTCCAAGTAGCTGGAACTACAGGCATGCACTACTGTGCCCGGCTAATTTTTTTATTTATTACAGAGACGAGGTCTCGCCAAGTTACCCAAGCTAGTCACAAACCCATGGGCTCAGGCAATCCACTTGCCTCGGCCTCCTAAAGTGCTGGGATGGCAGGCTGAGCCAGCGAGCCCAGCCGTAACTTTTAAGTGTGTGTGGCCTTCTGCTTGTGTGTCCCCAGTTCCAGGCAGTGCTCATGTCCTAACAGCATCAGGGCTGGAGGGCTACCTCAGCACCCCCCCTTGCCCTGGGGACCCGGATCTCCAAGTGGAACCCCTTGGCTCTGGGGACCCAGTTGCTCCAGGTTAGACCCCCTGGCTCTGGGACCCTTCACTGTTGCTTTTCTTGGTTACTCCATTGTCTTGGTGATACTCATCCTCCAGTTGCTGCTTTTTTTGTTTTTTATATTTTTATTTTTTTGTTTCCCAGTAGCTTTGCAAGGTCACAGAAAGAATTTGTAATGACCCTCATGTCTGAAAATGCCTCTTTGGTGTACTTGGTTGGTTGTCTGGCTGGGTAGAGTCCCTGGGCAGAGTCACTCTCAGAACTGCAAGTGCCTTTCTGTATTTGGTGTCCACGGTTCTGTGGTTCCAGGAAGTTCTGCCACAGACCTTCCAGGACCTCTCGTGTGTCTCGCTGGAAACCTGTGCAGCTTCTCCGTCCCCAGGGCCACAGTGTTGTGCTACCCATGCCTCGGTGTAGGTGTGCCTCCCTCAGTGTGCTCCCATTGGGTCTGGGCTCATGTATGTCCATTGGGGAATGTTCTAGAATGTTTTCTGTGATTTCTTCCCCTCAGCCTTGCCTCTCCTCCTCTCCATTCTCTTGCCTATAGACTAGAGACTGCAGATTAAGGGAGCTGAGTGGTGCTGCTTGGCACTAAGCCCCTGCCATGCCAGCTGCCCTCAGCACCTGGCAGGCCTGCCCCACTCCGATTGATGGTGCTGCCACCCTGTCCTTCTGCAGTCGAGGCTGCTCCCCTCGGGACTGTACATTTCAGGCTCCCATCTGACCCTCCACCCATTCTTGGCTTCCAGATTTGGCTGTTTTTTCTCTCCTCTTCCCTTTATCTTGTTTTGCCTTTATAAACATTCCCCTGGCGTTGACCCCCATGAAGTTCAGAGAGGGAGAAGAGTCTGCGACTGCATCTGCTGCCTCCATGTCCCCAGCAGCAGGCCAGGCCACCGCCCTTCTCAGGACTCATGGACATGCAGCTGGCCTGCTGTAGAGGGGCTCCAGATCTCATGCCCTGACAAGATGGCAGCCTCCCCTGTTGATGGATAGTGAGCGCTGATTGCTGCAGGCTCAGTACTTCCAGGGAGCCCAAGGACTTGATGCTGACTTGTCAGTTCCCGGAGACCTTTTTTTTTCTACATTTATTTATTTATTTAGGGCCAGGGTCTCATTCTGTCGTTCAGGCTGGTATGCAGTGGCATGATCATGGCTTACCACAGTCTCAAACTCCTGGG
>CAUYQG010201421.1:0-20618 GCA_963574415.1 Tarsius wallacei | reverse complement strand
TGGGGGTTGTAGTTCCCTTATAATAGCCATACAATGAAATACTCACCAATAAAAAGGAAGAAACTGATTTGCAGAACAACATGGACGAACCTAGAAACATGCTAACTGAAGCCAGCCAGACACAAAAGATTACATAGTTAGCCATTGAGTTGATGACTGGAAAAAACAAAAACTTAAAAAAAAAAATCGTGGCCAAGTGTGGGACCCTTAAACATTCCAATTCCTGGGTCCCTCCCTAGAGCTACTGAATGAGAGCCTCTGGGCTTGGCCACCTGGAATCTGCATTGCAAATAAGCATGGGGTGGGGCTGGGGGTTGGGGGCGGAGACTGTAACAGGCACCAATGCATGAAAACCACTTCCCCAGTGTCTTCAGAATGCATGATCAGCAGTGCTTACTGAAGAGCTGCCTATGCTTGAGGTGACTAATCTGAAAAGCCATGAACAGCTAAGGCAGCTGCTGGACATTTAATCTGTAAGCACATTCAAAGTCTTAGGCACTCAACGGCAGCTAGCACCTCTTCCTCTGCTCCCGCCAACCTCCAGGTGGCTAAGCCTCCTCTTTGCATTCGTGCCCCCTACCCCCACCCCCAGGAGCAGGGACTGTCTTCTCCTGGGCTCCTTTCTCAAGGTCACTTTCCAGGGTCGTCCTTCCCTATACCTCCTTTCTGCAAGCCATTTTCAGCAGATGAATGTGCTGTCTTTCAAAGGATCCCTGGTTACCTGCATGTATAGTCCTTCTAGGGACACTTTTAGATCCCTGATTCCCTAACAAAAGGATCAACCTGGAGATGGGTATCAGGGAAGTAGAGGTATGTGTCACACAGGCTGCTGTCTACATTATTGGATGCAAGACAGAGCCCAGATGTGACCTTCATTCTATTAATCTGTGGCTAGTTTTAAAAATTGGTGGTTAGGCATAAGTCATGCCATTTTTTCTGACTTGTATAACAGAAAAAGGGGTTTGAAGGGTTATAAACTGTTATATTGTCTGATTTACTTATTTTCTTTCTTTTCTTTTGTTTTTTTTCTGGAGACAAGGTCTCCATCTGTGGCCCAGGCTGGAGTGCAGTGGAGTCATCAGCCTTGAATTCCTGGGCTCAAGCCATCCTCCCACCTATCCTCCCAAGTAGCTGGAACTACAGGTTTGTGCCACCAAGCATAACTAACTTTTTTTGTAGAGACAATATCTTGCTATGTTGCCCAAGTTGGTCACAAACTCCTGGCTTCAAGCAATCCTCCTGCCTCAGCCTCTCAAAGCACTGGGATTACAGGCACGAGCCCCTGCTTCAGCACTGGTTTTTTTCTTTTCTCTTCTTTTCCTTTTTTTTTTTTTTTTTGAGTTGGAGTCTCACTCTGTCACCCAAGCTGGAGTGCAGTGGCATGCTGAAGGCCACCACAGCCTCGACCTGCTGAGCTCAGGTGATCCTTCTGGGTCAGCCTTCCAAGTAGCCAGAACTACAGGCATGCACTACCATGCCTGGCTTATTTTTTGATTTATTGTAGAGACAAGATCTCACCAGGTTGCCCAGGCTGGTCTTGAACCCCTGAGCTCAGGCAATCGTCTTGCCTTGGCCTCCCAAAGTGCTGGGATTACAGATGAGAACCACCACACCTGAAGTATTGTACTTCAGCAAAGGGATGTTGTATGTGGCTATGTGCTCATTTTGATACTCACCATTCTTAATTGGGAACACAATTTGAGGTGTTTAGTTAGCATTTGGAAAACTAATCAGAAACCCATATACCAGAGAGGAAAACCCTAAATCCTTCAGTTGGCTTGGTTAATTAGCATAATGGATTTTATAACCAAATTTACACTGGTGAGATAACTGGGGGCTAAGCTACATGGACTGGCTTCACACATTATTCTACAGTAATCCCCCTACTGTTGCAGGCCCACTGGCACTTATGCTTTGGCCTTGTGCCCAAGGTTTCTGCACAGCCCTGTGTCCTGGGCTTCCAGAGGCTTCCTTCGCCCAGGTCCGGATTAGGACGGTGCAGTCCTGCTGCTAGGATATAGTTGAATCCGCCTTAGGCAAACGGTTGGTGCAAAGTCCTGAAAGAACAGAGCTGCTATTTCATGAAACTTACAGAACAGGCTCTGCAACTATTATATGCCAGCTTGCTAGTAAATATTTGTAGGTGTGGCAAAATTCTCCTCTTTGATACTTGCTTTTATTGTAGCAAGCTGTCTCATAGACAGATGGTTTCATTGTAACAAACTGCAAGCCGCCATCACCTTCTAATTTCTAACTTTTTGTGGTGACCTTACCTTCGAACCCTCTAACCTCTTTTCATGGTGACTCATCTCTGTTAATTCTTAAAAGGGCCTTGTATTCGTCCATTCTGGCATGCTATAAATACCCGAGGCTGGGTAATTTATAAAGAAAAGATGTTATTTGGCACACAGTTCTGCATGGTGCCGGCATCTGCTGGGCTTCTGGTGAGGCTTCAGGAAGCCTACCATCACAGAGGAAAACGGAGAAGGAGAAGGAGCAGCTGGGTCACATGGCAAGAGCAGCAGCCGAAAGGGAAGGAGGTACCAGGCTGCATTAACCAACCAACTCTGGCATTAACTAATAGAGCGAGAAATCACTCATTACTGTGAGAATGACACCAAGCCATTCATGAGGGGTCTGTCCCATGACCCAATCACCTCCCACTAGGCCCCACTTCTAACACTGGGGATCGCATTTCAACATGAGATTTGGAGAGGACAACAATGCAAATTATGTCAGGCCTAAAAATTGTGAGTGGCCAAATTGGCTTAGGTAGGCCACAACATAGATGATCTCAAAAATGTGTCTTCACAGACCTGGCCATCCTTCAACAGAGCTGGATCTGCACAGAGAGAATTTCCCGGGAAAGAGCAGCCTCCTGCAGGGGGCATTAGCCCACCTTCCTGCCCACCTTCCACCTTCACCCCTGAGAACCTAAACCCATAACTCTTGGCCCTGTGCTTGCTGGGGGAGAACTTGAGGCAGCCTGTGCGTGGCCATCCATCCTAATGACCAGAAAACAAAGCAGAAACTGGAACAGAACTTCAAAACAGTTTCACAGCATACACTTCTGCGACATTCGAGGTGGTCAAGGGACCTCAAGTGACCTCAAAAGCAATTCCTGAGTTAGTGCAGTGGGGCCAGGGGTGAGGGTGGGTGGAGGGATGGTAGGATGAATATGGTTTCATGAAATTCAGAGGAAAATGTGGGTCAACCTATTTAATCAAATAATATAATTACTAAGTTATTTCTTGTGCTTACTATATGTCAGGAACTGTGCCAAGCACTGTAAATGAATTATTTAGTTTAATCCTCTCAATTAATGAATGAGGTAGGTACAATTATCCTCCCTTTGATAGAGGAGAAAGCTGAGTGGGCAAGTCTCTTGCCCACAGTCACAGAGACAGTGGAAGAATGAGGAGTAAGATCTAGGAGTGTCTGATGCCAGAGCCCAAGCTCCAGTGATTGTTTCTGGAGGAACGGAAACCTCAGGTGCGTTCAGGGCTGAAGGACGCTGAAGTTCTTGGAGACTTCCATCAGCAAAACTGCCTTAGAAATTTCTCTGCAACCTGTTCTCTCAAGCATCTGAGTCATGGGGAACAAAGGCACAGCTGAGGTTCTAGGTGTTGATGAAACCAGGACTCATTTGTACACCCTCTTCTCTTTCCATGTGTGTTTGTTCGGGGTGCAGTGGTGAGGGCTGGTGAGCCTCTTCCCTTTATAGCTGGTGGGAGGTGGTGTGTGGCTGGGGAAGCATTTGCTCTTCCTTTCCAAATGAGAGTAGAAGCCACTTCTTCAGGGGGAAGCAGAGAAAGAGGAAGATCAGAAGGAGAGAAACTGGGATTTTAGAATGACTGTGAAAAGGACTTTAAGAAAGTTGGGACTTTGCCCAGCACAGTGGAGGGCCATCCTGTCTGGCTTTAATTGCCCTGAGTTAATACTTGGCATTATTTTGGTCCTCTCCAAACTGGCCTTTGAAGTACTTAAATATGATTCTTTGCTGCTTTTTTTTTTTTTTTTTTTTTTGAGACAGAATCTTACTGTGTTGCCCAGGCTGGATTGCAGTGTGATCATAGCAGCTTCAAACTCCAGACTCAAGTGATCCTCCCACCTTAGCCTCCTGAGTAGCTAGGACTATAGGTATACACTCTTATGCTCAGCTAATTTTTTAATTTTTTTTAGAGACAGAGTCTTGCTATATTGCCCATGGTAGTCTTGACTCCTGGCCTCTGCCTCGGCCTCCCAAAGCACTGGGATTACAGGCATGAGCCACCACATCTAGCCATAATTCCTTTGCTTATTCAGTTATACCTTTGCTGAACCCAGCCACAAAACATGACAGCCATGTGCTGCACGCCACACAGTTAGCAAAGATCAAGTCTAAAGCCTCCTGACCTCCTGCCATTCCTTGTCTATACCCAGTTGTTACAGCCTCAATAGGTTCTTATGCCCACTGCCTAGAAAAACGGAGACTGATAGCAGCTGTTACAGTTGAGAAAGAGATTGATATTGCAAAGTTGGTGAGCAAGGAGGACATGAGACATTTCTCAAATTTGCCTCCCCAAGAATTTTAGACCAGGGTTTTTAAAGGAATAATTTGGCAGGCAGAGGGCTAGGGAAAAGGTGATACTTATTGGTTGGGAATGAAGTCATGGGGGTTAGAGGGAGTGTCTAAATTGTCTTTGTGCATAGAGGCAGTTTCTGGGAGGGAGTCATGGGAGAGGTGGAATCAGCTCCTTTCATGTCTTGGATCCATATGGGGTCTTGAGTCCATCAGAGTGCAAACTCTGAAAAACACCTCAAATACCATCCTTAGGTGTTACAAGAGATGCTGCCCACAAAGTAAGTCCCTCAACCATCGACCACCAACCCTTGGGCCATAAACCATTCATTATAAAGTAGTTTGGGAAGAAGGCAAAGGGGAGATGGGTTCCCTATAGATAAGAGCTGCTTATGCCCTTCTGCCGATTGGACTTCAGGAGTCCATCAAGAAGATCTGGCCAAGCGCGGTAGTTCACGCCTATAATCCCAGCACTTTGGGAGGCCGACATGAGAGGATTGCCTGAGCCTGCGGGTTCAAGACCAACCTGGGCAACTTGGCAAGACCTCATCTCTACAATAAATCAAAAAATTAGCTGGGTATTGTGGCGCATGTCTGTAGTTCCAGCTACCTGGAAGACTGAGGTGGAAGAAGGATCACTTGAGCCCAGCGGGTCAAGGCTGCGGTGGCTGGGAGCGTGCCACTGCCCTCCAGCCTGGGTGACAGTGTGAGACTCCAACTCAAAAAAAAAGAAAAAGAAGATCTGTGTGACCTTAGGCTCATTGTTTACGGGAAAATATGTTTACTTACCTCGTAGATACCTTCCGCCCTCCTCAGAGGTCAGGACATGAAGTTGATCAATTGCTCTCTATTGAAGTGTCTGTATAAACAATTAAGCAAGTAGGAGAGCAAACTTAGAAACAACACATCTGTTCATTTCTAACTGTAGCTGCAGTTTTGCAGGGCTCAGCGCTCTTCTATGACTTTCACCCCATGGCCTGGTATTAATTTTATGTAGATGGTTTCACAATCATTAGCACTGTAGTATTCGTTTAAACCTGTGGCCTTGATGATTTTGTTGGTATTTTAAATGCCATCTCTAATTAAGGAATAAAATGCCTTAAGAAGTTTTTCTTGTCAGTGGACTGGATGGAAGAGAGACGCTTGGGAAGAGGAGATGGGATTCTTCCCAGGTTAGAGACAGTCTGGGTCATGCAGCAGAGGGAAGCCCATTGGTCTAGGCAGGGATGTATTCAGCAGTCATGCCACAGGGACTGGTGGGTGCCCAAGAACCAGGAGGGAAGCTGCCGGCTGACACAGGGTTGTAGGACGTCTTGTCCTCAGAGGCCCCATCTCAGAACATCGGCTCAGCCCTGAGTCCCAGGGCCTCCCTTATGATGTCAGCACAGGAACAGTTGCCTAGTCACACCTCGGGCCCCTCCCACCTCCAGGGAAAGGCCAGATCTCTAGAGCCAGGAACTAATGAGGGAAATGAGGGCACTTTGTACTTTACAATAGAGCTGCTGCCTGACCGTTGTCATAGAAATGGACAAGAAACCAGGCAAGAGTAGGGACCCTTAACATGGACAAGTTACCAGAAGCTTCTGATCATAGCAGAGAGGAAAGGAGAACTCAAGAAATGGTCACATTGACAATTGGCTTTAGGTTCTGGCTTTGTTTGTTAAGTTTATTGGAGTAGAACCACCTAATGGCACTGGGCAAATGGGCATTTTGTTTCACAGAAACTTCTTGAGTTTCTTGTTTGTGTAACTAATGTGTGGAATTCAAAGATACTACTCCTTGCTAACATGTGGAATTCAAGGAATATATAAACTAGGCAGGGAGATAAAACATATGACTATAAAATAAGGTAGAGTTTAAGATGTGTGGCATTTAAGGGGTCAGAAAAGGAAAGAAGTCACTTTCCAGCCAGGGTGGTCAGAAAAGCCTTTATGGAGGAGGTATCATTCCACAACCGTGAAGTCTAGTACACTTTGAATAGAAAGAGGTGAGTGAAGCAAAAGGATTAGCCTAAGAAAAGTATACACGAAAAAAATGTAAGGTGGCTGCCTGCTTTGTTTTCTTTCTTCTGCAACTCACATCAGCAGGATGGAGAGGGGGGATGGCCTTGTGCTCGAAAGGTGGGGCCTTCGTGAGAAAGTGACCCGGGGACGTGTCTTGCACAGTGGAGCCAGCACATTGCTTCTGCTTAGAGTCTTAAAAATCAGTATGGACTGGGCACAGGTAGCAACTTTTAAAATTATTGAAAGGATGCTAGAAACACAAAATTACTTGCCAGAAACACAAGCTGATCATCAGAAAATAAAACAAGAAACATGTGATGAATAAAATGTGCATTTTATTCACATAAAGACGATATTATAGTTAATTGGGTTTCATATAATTCATTTGAAAACCTTTCTCCCTAAAACCCAGGCAGTTATTTTATTATAGATTTGCTTAGTTTCTTTCCATTCGAAACTCAGCTGTGCTATCATCAACCCAGAGGTTTTGAATCTGTATTTTTAGTTTCTAATATTTTTGTTCAGTATTTGATGTGGGTTTGGGAAAGTTCCTAAGACATCTTAATGCTGCCACAGCTTCCTTATGGTACACTCGTGGAGCTAAATAAGGTTTTCTAGCCTCTTTATGGCTTTTGTGTACCCCTCATTACACACACACACATACACACACACACACACACACACACACTCCTGGTATGTGGGACTCAGTGTTAGCAAGGGAGAAGTTTTATGTCTTCAAGGTGCTCCACTTTGAAGAATGTGATGGCCCAAAGAAAATGTGTCTCCTGGGCTCCCCCAGAGCATGGGAGAATGTGGGAGAAAGTGGGGCCTTGTAGAAGAGTTAAAAACCAGGGGAGAGAGCTTTTTGCCCACCCCAGGCATACTCAATCTGAAGACAGTGACTTGCAGAGATCCAAGAGACATCTTGGCACCAGCCTCTGCACTTGCCTCCCTCTGAGCTCATCCATGAAGAAGGCTGCTCTCTGTGGAGAAGTTGTGAGCCTGTGTGCCCTTCCTGCAAGGCATTGACAGCAGGTCACAGTTATATAATGCATCATCATTTTCAAAGTGCCTCCCACTTTCCATTTCTCTAGCATGAGGAAGACACTTGCCTTGTGTGTAAGTATATTTCCTTCTTTTAATTTTGTTTGGAATTTCATAGCAGTTAATGAACTTAAATTAGAGATTAATTCTTGTGTATGTAAATACTCGGTAGAAAGTTAATTCTATTTAACTTAATTTACCAATCTGGATCATAGTTGTGTATTTTCAGCTCCTGACTTCCTGGTGCTGCCAGCTGGAGCTGGTGCCCTCCTGTGAGGAAGGAGTTGACAAGCACATCTGGTTGCTTTCCCTTTCCATGGGTCAAGGGACCATGGTTGACCCTTGGGCAGCCTCTGGGAATATGGCACCCTGAGTGCTCTTTATGTTAGTGACTGGTGCTCTTCTCATTTGCACCAGGAGCAACAGACGACACAGATCAGACAGGTTTCTTCACACAAACATCAAGACTGAGGTGGGCACCTAGATTCCCTGTTGGAGTTCTAAATTTTGGTTGCCATGGCTGGTTGCTAAGGAAATACGCCAACATGACCAGCCCCTCCATATAAACCTTGGACCCTGAGACAAATGGGCTTCCCTGGACAGAGACATTCACACGCATGTCCCTGTAGTTTGCTGCTGGGAAGACAGAGCACTGCTGTGGCCTCGGATGAGGAAGGTCATCTGAAGACTGTGCTGGATCTCTCTGGACTCCACCAATGCATGTTTATCTCCTGCTGCTTCTGTTCCATATCATTTGGTGTAGTAGCTCTTAGCCATGAGATTATTTTAACTTACTATTGATTCTTGAAGCCCTCTGGGAAATTACTAAATTTAGGGAAGTTGCATGACCTCCAACATCCTCCCTTTGAAGACACTGCACACCACATCCTAAATTTTATACCAATTCTGACCAGGTTAACAGCCTCAAGCCGGTCATCTTATAAGACCTAGCATCAACTTTATTGCCTGGTATCTGGCACATCAGGGTCAAACTGTGTGAATTGAGGCCTCTTCTATCCTCTAATAAATGAGTTTCATCTCTATCATGGGTGCATGTTTTGGTTTCTCTGTCTGGCATTCTAGTTTCTCATTGGGATGGGGGGGTCTTGCCTGGAAGTCCATCTTTTCTGGTCAGGCTCTCCATGTCTCTGCTCTTGTCTCTGTTCTCTCCCTCTGGACCCCTGCTCTTGTCTGTACCAGCCTGAATTATTATCATCTTTAACCACCTATATTTGAAGGTAAGCCTCACTATCATTTCCAGTGTTTGGGGAAGCTACCTGGCTTTCCAGCCATTCATTTCCAGAAGGATACAACTTGTACATGGCCTCTAGGTCTACATGAGTTTCTCATGACTGCTTTGAAAACCCAAACCTGTTCAAGAGAGCACATACAAGTGCATGGGAACCAGTCTGAAGGAGTCTGAAGTCCCTTGAGCTCCCCTCCCCTTCATTTCAGTCCAAAGCCATGAGCTAGAGGCCATCAAGGTGGATGCCTGCGCTAGGGCAGGTGTGAGGTGGGGAAGTGGCCCAGGATGGGATGATGAAGATGAAGTGGGGTAAGGAGGGCATCTGTGTGGGAGGGTAACCTGGCACTGGGTGTCAGGATCCATCAGGGTGAGGAGAGCATTTATGAGGGAGAAAGATAGCCACACAGGAAGATGGCAAGCTTGGAAGCTGTATTCCATCTGCGACGAGGAAGGAATCTGCTCAGAGTGGTAGTCTGGTGTAGGGCATCAGATTCTGAGCACTAGTCTAGTGCAGGGGACAGAGCCCACGCAGCGTGAGGAGGATGTTTGCGTGGTAGGTAGGGGCCAATGGAGAGGAGATGGGCTTCATGAAGAGAGATTGATCAAATAAGCAAATAAGTAACTATATTGATGATAATGGGCACCAGGCTTCTCATTGTTGGAGAAGAGAGTTGCAAATGTGGAAAGGCAGAAATCTAGAACAAATCGTGCAGTATTGGATTGAAAGGAAAGATATCAGTGTGAGCTCATTGTCTGTGATATAAATAGAGAAATAAATAAGATGTAAATCTTTCAGGAACAGCAAGTAGGAGCTTTAGGCTCAGTCCACTGAAAGATCTGGGGAGTGGGAATATCCTTTAGCAGTGAGCACACCTAGCACCCAGATGACCCAGATCTTGGTTTCCAAATACCTTTCTGCCAGTAAGGGACCAGAGCTTCTTGGAGAAATGATCAATTCCAGATGAGTCGAGAACATCATTTTGGCCAGAAAGTCGTAAGACAGTGCTCAAAGAATGATAGACACAGAAGCTGGTTGCAGAGGCTTTATCAACAAAAAGCAACAATTGGATCATAAAAATAAATAATAGTACTAGATTATAAGCCATTGAATGAAATAGAAGTTCCTAAGTACCTACTGACATAAATAAATAACTGAATACATGAAAATTCAATGTGTAAACTTCAGTTATTTTGAATAAATGAAATGCTTAAAGCACATTTACTTAGTCAAAAAGTATCTTTCCACAAAATACTTATTAACTATAAGGAGAAAGAAAATAAGTTTTATAGAGGAGAAACTGGCAGATACTACCTTAATCAAGTTATCAGAGTAAATATTGCTAGTAATTGGGACAAATTAAAATCGTGAACCTCCTGATGGGATGCAATGAGGAAGACATGGCCTCCATCTTGGGATATTCTGCAGAATTGCCTAACCTGAATATGATCATGAGGAAGCCTTGGACAAACCCAGGTTGAGAGACATTCCCCGAAAGATCTGGCCTGTCATCTTCAAAGGCGTCAAGGTCATAAAAGTCAAGGGATAATGGAGGAATGTTCTAGATCTAAGAAGACTAAAGAGACATGACAGTTAAATGAGGGATTCCGACTAGTAGAGCCTTTTGCTCTACAGGACATTGCTGGGACAACTGGTGAAACTTAAATGGGTTTGAGGACTAATAGATGCAGTGACGTGTCAATGTAAATTTCTTGATTTTTTTTTTTTTTTTTTTTTGAGTCTCACTCTGTCACCCAGACTGGAGTGCAGCGGCCACTCCCGGCCACCGCAGCCTCGACCAGCTGGGCTCCGGTGATCCTTTCGCCTCAGCCTTCCAAGTAGCTGGAACTACAGGCGCGCGCTACCACGCCTGGCTAATTTTTTGATTTATTGTAGAGATGAGGTCTCGCCAAGTTGCCCAGGCGGGTCTCGAACCCGCGGGCTCAGGCAATCCACTCACCTCTGCCTCCCAAAGCACGGGATTACAGGCTGAGCCACCGAGCCCGGCTTAGTTTTTGATCTATTGTAGAGACGAGGTCTCACAAAGTTGCCCAGGCTGGTCTTGAACCCCTGGACTCAGGCAAACCTCTCGCCTCTGCCTCCCCCAAAGTGCTAGAATTACAGGCGTGAGCCACTGTGCCCAGCAACATTTTCTTAAAAATACAAGTTAAATTATAACTTTTGAAAACTCAACTAAAATTGACCATTTTTGTCAACATAAAACTAATCTCAGGATGAGGTGCCCTCTAATTAAACATGTATTTCTGAAAGAGAATGAGGCAAAGGTAAGTGAGTATCAAAAATAAATGGCTTCCACCTTCCAGTGCTGCCTTTATCATCTTCCTCCTCTTCATTATCTGATGCTAAGAACGGAACTGCAGCAAGATCTTCTTCCTCTGCACGGATCCGGCCCAGCAGGATGAGGCCATGGATTTTACAATCGATTCCTGAGCTCCTGCACTGCTTGATGGCAATTTCAATATACCTGTGATACTAGACAGAAAAACAAGAGCCACAGGCCTTGTGGAATCAAATGTATTAGGTAATTCAACTGGAGAGCAGGATACGTGAGACACAGAAGTGTGTGGAAAGCCAGAACTCCTTTACTGGCACTCTGGCAGTGTCAACTGAGTTAGTCAAAATTAACACAGCCACATCTGAGTAAGATCTACCTTGAAAAGAAGCTATTGGCTAGCTCATCAAATTTGTCTACCTGAGGCTCAGGACTCTCTCTGATTTTCTTACTAAAATTACGTAAATAGGATGGGATTAGAAACATTATTATTTCCATTTGAAGTTAATATTATTTGCATCTCATATTTAACATTCCCGTCTTTCACTATTTGCCTTCATGTCTTCAATTAAAAAAACACTTCTCTCTATGTAATAAGAGTCATTCATATTTTTAATAACAATTAAAAAATGAGATGGCAGTCTTATGGAATGACCGCAAATCCTTCTGTCTTAGAGCTTTCTTGAATTAAGATGTGTTAAGTAAGAAAGAGATTAGATGACAGATAGTAACAATCTCTTTATGATTTTTAAAAACATAAAAAAATTGAATATACACAAATTAGAGAAAGTAGTACAAAAAACCTCTATAACCCCATCACCTGGTTCAACAATTATCAATATATGACCAATCTTGTTCATATAGAAATTTTCATAAGAATATTCCAGGTACTATGGTGTTTTGAAACTTCAGTATGCATCACTGAATTAAGGACATGTTTAAAAACATAGCCACATTACCATTATCACTGCACAAACAATAATTCCTATATCACTTAATATGCTACAGTGATCAAACTTTTCTGATCATCTCATAAATGTCATTTCACTGTTGACTTGTTCAGATCGGAATATAAACAAGACCCAAACTCCCTCTGTTCTACCTGTGCCATGCATTTGTGAAAGTCGATCTGTTTGGCTTTCCAATGCCTGGCACCCTGTCTGCAGACTGCATCTTGCAGTGACACTGGCAACATTTCTCTCTCTCTGCATTTCAGGTGAACAGAGGGTGATGGAGCAAGAAGCATGCAATACTGAGTATTACTTTTTACTTCCTAAACCAGACATGATCAAACCTCAAATCTACCTATCTCATAGGAAATATGGCTTCAACAACACCAAAGGGATGCAAAACCCAAGCAGAGAATATGAAGAATGCTACAGGGAAAAATTACCCAGTTTCTTTTCTTCTTTAGCAGGAAAAAATCAAGAGAACTAAGACGTAAATGTGCAAATATCACCGCAAAGTGCAAACATCATTTGAATCACAACTCACACAAACTGAATATAAGAGGATATTTATGCAATACTGGGAACACCTGAACACTGACTGGCTATTATATGATGCTCAAGAACAACTGTTAGGTGATCATGGTATCAGGGTTACCTTTTATTAAGCCCTGTTAGAGATGAATATTGAAGCAAGTGCTATTGAAATAAGATCATGTCTAGGTACTGCTGGTGGATGGAAGTGACACGGGGTGAAACACAACTGGCAAACTGTTGATGATGTTGAGGTTGCATGTGCAGCTCATGGGGGGTGCCAGTACATTTTCTGTCTATGTTTGCTTTTATGTTAGGAAATTTGTTTGATTAAGGTAAAGACATCTTTTACAAATGATAACCTCAGTTGATTTAATTAACTCTGCTGTAATTCATTTGGTTAAAATACAAAAATACTCTGAGCTATAACTAAGATACTCTGCAAGTTATGTTTAGTTACCTTGCAGTAAATTAACAGTAAAATGCACTAAAATTCAATATTCTCTTTTCTCAGAAAAACTCAATATTATCTTTAATTTTTATAAATTTGCCAATTATGTATTTAACATGATTGGCACTGATAATTAATCAATATATCACAAATAGTTCGATGACATTCCAAAATAAATGGTGAATAATAATGTATATTTCACAATAACTAAGTGAATAATAATGTATATTTCACAATAACTAAAAGAGAGAATTTTCAATGTGCTCATCACAAAGAAATGATATATATTTGAGTTGAGGATATGTGATTTAGCCTGATTTGATCATCTCACAAGTATACATGTAATGAAATATCACAGTGTCCCAAAATATATACAATTATTACCTGTCAGTTAAAAATAGAATAAGACTTTAAAAAATGGTAAAACTGTATTTAATAATTTTAAAATAAGCTCCTCACTTGTAATAAACATTAAATGAGTTTTTAAAAAATCAAATGTTTGATATTTTAATTTACTATCATTGTACCACTTAAGTAAGACAACCATACAGGAGTACAGAAAACTGCCAGGTGCGGTAGCTCACACCTATAATCCCAGCACTTTGGGAGACCGAGGTGAGAGGAATGCCTGAGTCCATGGGCTCAAGACCAGCCCGGGCAACTTGGTGAGATCTCATCTCTACAATAAATCAAAAACTTAGTCAGGCGTGGTGGCACATGCCCGTAGTTCCAGCTATCTGGAAGGCTGAGCCGGAAGGACTGCCTGAGGCCAGCAGGCCAAGGCTGTGGTGGCCATGAACGTGCCACTGCACTCCAGTCTGGGTGGCAGAGTAAGACCACAACTCAAAAAAAAAAAAAAGGAGTACAGAAAGGTGTCTTAATTTGTCTTATTTTAAATGTATTTAACGTATTAAAATAGTGCTGACATCCTATGTGAAAAGGTTTACTGGATGATTTGAAAGAGACAGTCTCACTGATCTGCAGTATGTTGGTACCATTTAAAAGAAAAGAACCCTCACTGACTAAGACAGAATTTTCAAGAGATAACATTTGGAAGTTATCTTGTTACCAACTAAAGAACTACAACGGGAGGGTGGCTTGAGCCCAGGGGTTCGACACAAGCCTGGGCAACATAGAGAGATCTCATCTCAAAAAAACATAAAAATAAGAGAAGAGACGAGAAAAGAAAAGAGGAAGGGTGGGAGGGAGGGAGGAAAAACTGTCACTCTATGACAAGATCAGGAGTTGATGCCAACAGGTGTGACAATAGAAATGCAATTTCAGTGTCACATATACAGTCAGAAAAAACAACCAGAAACTAAGAGGTCTTTAATGAAAATGTACAGGTGCAAACAGCAGCCTGCACTATTGGACAACTCATTAGGAGCATTTACCCAGTGAGTCTCTCCTGCCAAAGATAGAGAGAAATTTATTTCGTTTCCTTTTCAAGCTGATCTGATAAACAGCAAATTCATGTTGTGTGAAATAAGTTGTTTTAACATGCTAAAATTTAAGCCAAATACAGTCAATTATTTAATTAAGGGGGATAACTGGGCTCAATGCTAGCATAGAAATGGCCAAGTCACCTCCTCTGTCACTTGCAAATCATCCAAAAGGAACACTCCAATAGCTACTTACCTCTGTGCAGTCATTCAGAAGGGGCACTGTGGTGTCAGTGGGGTTAATATTGATTGTCTTTAGTTCAATGAGGTTATTTAGGGAATTTCCACCTAGAGGAAAAAAAGGGGGTAACGGGATCAAACAAAGTAATTTTTATTATATGACAGAAGCTATTTCTTTCTGAGCAAACCAATTCAATTACCTGATACTACAACCAGAGAAGGCATGTAGCTACTGTCAGCAGGGTCTACTATCATTTTTAATCTATGAACAAGAACATCTGGGAAAATCTCCAAACGAATCCAATGCTTAAAAACAAAAACAGAAACCACATTCTCAGTGACAAAATTCAGCTGTATTTTAACTACTACAATAGCATCACTGACACCTGAATCTACATGAGATTTTTAAAATACAAAATGTGGTGGAGGGAGGGAGGGACCGACCCACAAAGACAGAGACAGAATTTTCCCTTACCACGGCAGATGAAAAAATATTCTACCCCATTATTTGCTCATTAGAGGAAAGTCTCACTCTAAGCCCCAGAAATGATGTACTTTTAGACTCCTGACTATAGTGATACTTTTAAACCCATCAAGGATTTAAAAGGTACTAGAAAACACCAGAGTCAAGATGGAGAAAGGCTCCCACGTTTCAAAGTCTGAGCTGCATGTCCAAGTGAGGTGCACCCACACGTCACTGCAATCACTACAGCACTCCACAGCTTCACACACACTTGTTAGGATGTAGATACATATATAGATATATATAAGCTTCTAAACAGAAGCAAAGTATCAATTCATATACTTTATGCAGGAAAAAATTAAAAACCTGACTACATTCTCCATCCATTGGTCAGTTAGATAAAATCTGTTACCCATATTGTTTAAAATCTCTGACAATAAAAAGCGGATAGTATATAACTCAGTAATTCTGAAATAACGTTATGAGCTAAAATATAAAATGAGCACTGACAGGGGCCATCAGTAAAATTTTGCAGGTTTTTCCAAGTCATTTTGAAAATCTAAAATTCAAGCCCTTTGAGCAGCAGTGCTTCCTACTGCACCCACTGTACACTACCTTTCCTTGCGACCCTGAAGACTGCCAGCAGGGCTCACTGCCATCAATGAGACGGGACGCCTGGTTCACCGAGGACGACACATTCAGGCTCTTCACCATGCGCGACCAGCTGTCCAGCAGCATTCCTGGCTGGCTGCTATGGCACCGTTTTAGCTGTTTTCCAGAACGGCCACAAAACACTGCAGATTGGCCTATTTCATGGTGTCAAAAAGACAGTTACTACTTGCTGAACTGAGGCAGAACCTCCATAACCAAGAAATCAAGAATATTACATAGCGATGAGCCTCTTACTTCAAGAAAAATAGAAAGTTTTCAAACTGAAAGGAGCTAATGTCAAAAATGGTTTCGAAAACCTAGTCAAGATATCTTACACCAATTTATGACATGAAGTCTATATAACACTATGTTTTACTCCATTAAAATCTCTTGAGTAACAGCTGATTAACATTATTTCCAAACAAAAAGGATACAAATAAGTTGTGGAGAAAGTACGCGTAAAAGAGCTCACAGAAGACATTCTTACTAAAAATGTTTTTATACACACAAAGCAAAAAGCCAATTTGTAAAGTGTTTCCAATTCCATTAATGACAATTCTGTAAATTCAAGTAGCCTTCCCCACTGAGGACAACCAGAAGAGCCAAGAAAAATGTTGAAAAATGAATAAAAGTGTTAAAATTAACAAGACAGTAAAGAATTACATGGCCAGCACCTACAGAGGGAGGCTGATGGAGGCATCCAGATGACTTGCCATGACCAAAGGCCACTTCCCCTGACGGCATCTGTCAGCTTCCAAGCGGGGTCTGAAAGGATGCGTGGCACTTCTGACAGCCTTGGAAGAGGAAGGGTCCAGAAAAGACCACAGAGCTGGGGGTGGCTGTCCAGAAAACAAGCCATACTTTGGACTCCAACAAGAAATACCCCAGGAGTAAGGCAGAACTATGAAGGAACTCTGATCTTTTTTTTTTTTTTTAACAGATTGCAGCTCAGCCTGAAACTGTCTCAATGAATGCTGATTAAGGTGAGCCCAGACAGTTACTAATTTTAACCAAGTACCTGGCAGAGCAGGGAGAAAGACAACACTTTAGCCTCAAATTGAGATAAGAAGTAATTTTTAAAATACAATGTTCAGTACATAATGGCACATGAGGAGACAAAATGAAAAAAGGCTAAAAATCATCAGAAATTTCCCACTAGAATAGACCCACAGAGGTGCCAGATATTGGAGTTACAAGACACAGACGTTAACATAACTGCTTACTCTGTTCAAAAAGGTAAGACATCAAATATTTCAGTAGAGAACTGAAAACTATTGAAAAGAAAAAAACAAATAGAAAAACTAGAATAAATTCAATCATTAAAATTAATAACTTAATGAATAGGTTTATAACAGATTGAACTCAGCTGAAGACATAGTAAAAATATCTAGAATGAAGAACTGAGAAGCAAAAGTTCAGAAAATATAAAAAGGTAAAAGATTTGCAGGATAGAGATAAGGTGAAAGAGGAGTCTCTCAAAAAAGAAGGAAGTGGCCCACACCTGTAATCCCAGCAATCTGGGAAGCTGAGGTAGAAGAATCACTTGAGGCCAGGAGACGAGCCTGGGCAACACGGCAAGATCCCATCTCTACAAAAATTTAAAAAATTAGGTAGGTGTGGTGGCACGCAGCTGTGGTCCCAGCCACTAGGGAGGCTAAGACAGAAGGATCACCTGAGACCAGGAGCTAAAGGCTACAGTGAGCCTATGACTACCCTACTGCACTCCAGCCTGTGTGACAGAGTGAGACCCCATCACAAGCAAACATACAAACAAACAAAAAGGAAGAGACAATATGTAAAGAAATACTGAATAACAGAATATTCCAAAACAGACAAAAGCCACAGAGTTCAAAAGTCCTACCAACCCCAAGAAAGATAAAGAAACACACTGCTATACACATGTATAATTTGTGTACAATGAAAAAAAAAGAATATCTTAGCACAGATTAAGGAAAAATAAAAAGACTGAAGAGTTTTAATGGAAATCACAATTAGACTTCTGGCTGACTTTGATAGAAATAATATAAACCAAGATCTAATAGGATAGTATTTCTAAAGTGCTGAAAAAAACACACAGCAAAAAGATTTTTCAAAAATGAAGCAAAAATAATGACATTTTCAGATACACAACAAGAGATAATTTGTAACCAGCAGAGATGCATTTTTAAAAATATTAAGTATTCTTCTGCAGGAGAAAAACGATCACAGAAAGTTAAAGATACAGGAAGAAGTACAGAGAAATTACAAAGTAAGCAAAAAAACCTAAATGAATGATTACTAAAAATTAACAGTATGTCTTGCATGGTTTAAAATGTAGAAGTGTAAAAATTTTAAATATGTTAAGGACATATAAATCAGAATGATGATAAATGATGTTAAAGAGCACCAAGGTCTTTGCATTGCTTAGGAGAAGGATAAATTTACCAAGTAATATTAGATTTGGGTGAGTCAAAGATACATGTTATAATATTTTAAGTAACTACTAAAACTAAAAATGTGTATACACATACTCTCCCTATATAGTACGTAAATAAACACTAAAAACGTGTATAACTTTCTAAGCCATTAGTGGAATTAAATAATAAAAAACATTAGTCCAAAGGAAGATAAAATGTAGAAAGGAAAACAGAGAATATAAGGGACAAATAAAAAACTTAGAAGTTAATCAATTTAAATAAAAATATGGCCGGGCTCAGTGGCTCAGCCTGTAATCCCAGCACTTTGGGAGGCAGAGGTGAGTGGATTGCCTGAGCCAGCGGGTTCAAGACCCACCCAGGCAACTTGGGGAGACCTCATCTCTATAATAAATAAAAAATTTGCCGGGCGTGGTAGCACGCGCCTGTAGTTCCAGCTACTTGGAAGACTGAGGCAGAAGGATCGCCGGAGACCAGCAGGTCGAGGCTGCGGTAGCCGGAAGCGTGCCACTGCACTCCAGCCTGGGCAACAGAGTGAGACTCCAACTCAAAAAAAAAAAAAAAATACATAAAAATATATCAGTAATTATCTTAAATGTAAATAACTCCATGATCTAAATAAAAGACAAAGATTATCATATACATATGCAACTTCAAGAAAAATATTTAAAATACAAGGATACAGAAATATTGAGGGCAAACAGCTAGAAAAAGAGACACAAAACCAACACTTCACAGAACCATATGAGACATCCTTTCACACAAAGATCTGCATAATCCAGTCATAAGCTGGGTCATATGCAAGTTTCAAAAAACGCCAAAGGGTCAAACAGAGTACAAAATTCTGAATAAAATGCAAAAATCAAGAGTACAAAGATATGTAGAAAATGTCTACAGGCTTGAAAACTTAAAAGAAAATAAATATAAGAAAAAAATCCCAACATAATTAAAAAATACTTTGAAATAATAAAACTACTATTGCATAGCAGAATACAGCTTAAACCTTGCTTAAAGATCAATTTTAAATTTATATATTAGAAAAAAAGACAGAAAAGTAGATAAATAAACCTATATAAACCCAAATTTCATAGGAAAAGGAAAGAAATAATAAAAAATATTAGAGCAAATCAAAGCCAAAAGTTGGTTCTTTGAATCCATATCAGACTGATCGAGAAAAAAAGAGAAAACATTCAAGATCAGGTTGAAAACAGGACATCTATATGTTCTACAGACCTCCCCCCAAAAGATAAAATTACAAACTAGAAATAGAAAAGAACTTCCTCAACATAATTAAAGCCACATATGAAAAACTCACAGCTAAAATTATACTCAATGGTGAAAGACGAAAAGGATACAGAAATACTGAGGGCAAACAGCTCGAAAAAGAGACACAAAACTTCCTCTAAGATCAGAACAAAGACAAAGAAAGATGCCTGTTCACCTTAACCATTTCCATTCAACATATTACTGGAAGATCTATCTAGTCAAAGCAATTGGGCAAGAAAAACAAATATCAGCATCTAAATTTAATCAGCATCTAAAAGAACAAGTAAAATTGTCTCTGTTTGCAGGTGATATGATCTTATACATAGAAAATCCTACAGAATCTACCCAAAAAATTGTGCTAATAAAGTCAGCAAAGATGCTAGATACAAACTGAACACATAAAAATTAGCTTTTTCCCATATACTATCAAGGAATATTCCGATAGAGAAATTAAGAAAACAGTTCCATTTAAAATACCATGAAAAACAAATACTTAGAAGTAATTTTAACCAAGAAGGAATAAGACTTACACACTGGAAATTATAAAACATTACTGAAAGAAATTAAATAAGACCTAAGTAAATGGAAAGATACCCACTGTACCTGGATTGGAAGACTTAACATTGATAAAATGAAAACGTTGCCCAAAGCAATACAGATTCAATGCAATCCCTATGACAATCCCTATGGCATTTTCTTTTACTGAAGTGGAAGAATCTGTCCTAAAATTCACATGTAATTTCCAGGGACACAAAGCAGCCAGAATCAATCTTGGCAATGATTACTTAATTAAATTAACAACAAAAGCAAATAAAAAGCTAAATGCACAGACAACAAAAGAAAAAAGTAGATAAATTGAACCTCATTAAAATTAAAAACATTTGTGTATCACAGGACCCTATCAAAAGAATGAAACAACCACCTAGAGAATGGGATAAAATATTTGTAAATCGCATATCTGATAAGGGTTTAATATATCCAGAATACATAAAGAACTCAACATCAAGCCGGGCCCGGTGGCTCAGTCTGTAATCCCGCGCCTTGGGAGGCTGAGGTGAGTGGATTGCCTGAGCCCACGGGTTCGAGACCCGCCTGGGCAGGCGAAACCTCATCTCTACAATAAAT
>CAUYQG010201415.1:0-10075 GCA_963574415.1 Tarsius wallacei | reverse complement strand
AAAAAAAAGTGTCTTCACATTGCCAACCCTGGTGTGCATCACCTATTTTGTAAACCTAAAGTAACCTGCAAGTGTCTTCCTTTATAGTGATAATGTTTGAATGAAGATCTTACCAGTGGCAGGAGTAGATGCAGAACACAGATACTTAGTACAGGCACATCCTTGCCATTTAGAATGCTGCACAGTCAGGACTTGGAATTAAGTTAGAGGAGCAGAAGCAAGGAGTGATCATTACTGGTGGGGTTGGGGGTGGGAATACGAATTAAGTCTAGTGGCTGAAACTGCGGGATTGAGTATCAGCACTCAACTTGTTCTGCATTTTCCAACTTCTGATTCCTCAGCTCCACACAAAATCTTAACACCATTAACCAAAGACCTAAAGAAGAGGGGTATGGCAAAATCATCCCAATCATAGCCAAGTTGCTTTAGCTTTTTTATTTTTGTATTAACAGAAGAGTGTTATTATACATATAGGTCTGGTAAACTAGTTTACGGTCTTCAGTTTGTTTTCTTTGCTGCATAACTGGATAAGGTGTGAAAGAAAAACAAACAAACAAAAAAATACCTCATGGTTTGAATGACTCAGCTAAACCTATCCTTGGAAATAATCAATTAAATATGTTTATGTCACATGGACTAAATATAACCTAAGCCCATATAAACTATAGCTCAAGCATATCAAAATTTTAGAGAATGGAAAAATCTATGTTTAAAGTGTTCATCATCCTTTGTGCAAAAAATTCAAAGTAATCTGTGTCTTAAAAATTATCTGGATATATTTTCTTCCAAAATTAAATGAAATAATTATTAGTCAGATATACTAGACAATTTGGTCAACACTTAAATAAGTAGTAAGTAGCCCACATATTAAATATCTTAATATCTTATAATGTTAGGTACTCTTATCTCTGATAGTGGTGTAATAATATACTGCCTTCTATTTATGTTTTTCCTAAATTAAACAATGAAAACTTTTCTATTTATGATTAATCAAGCCAAACAACAAAGCAGAGCAAAAATAAGGGTAGAAGCTAGAACTTTTTCTAGATCACCCTGAGAGTGCAAGGCCTGGAGATGTGCTGGGAGAGTTAATTTCCTTAGGTGTTCAGATTATGAGGCAGGGAATCTCAGGCATAATCATATGCGTGCAGGTCCAATGGTTGTGTCATCCCCTCACAACTCTTAAGGAACTCTGCGAACAGAAGTCTTCTCCAGCAAACTTACGATTTTAGAATTAACAAAGTGGTAGGGCTTGTATTCCCCTTGTGGTGGCAGTGAGAAACAGAGACAGATCAATTCAACTCCACATTGCTATGTGGGGGCAAAAGCTGGGAGGCACTGTTAAAAGATTGTTTTGAGAAGCCTGTACCTTTCTTTTGCTATCAATATGTTCCCGTATCCATTCTCAAGTGTATTTTTTTTTTTTTCATTTTCCTTATCTCTTCTTCCCCTATTCTTCCACATACTCTACCTGTTTCTGGACAATGTTAAAAGAAAGGCAAAGGTTTCTGCTTTCTTCTTTGTTACATGCATATATTTATATTTGTAATTCTTACCTTGATCTGACCTAGTACTACTGATAATCCAGAAACTTTTTATTTGATCTAATTCAAGATCAGACAACCTAGGAATTGAAAGTAAACACTTGAGACTTAGACCAATAATGGAAACAGTGCTATTACGCATATAGCATGCAATGTATGTGTACATATCATCCAGGTAGCATTTTACATGCTTTCTGATAACCCTGAGACAGAAAGAATAACCTTCCTTGAGAATAAGTGTAGATTCAGGTCTTCAGCGCCCTCTCATTCTATATTCATATGATTTTCATTCATTTTGACATTATAGAGGGCTATTGGAAGGAAATGTGGGGGAGGGGAGCAGTTTTCACGCACACTATAATGGAAGAAAAATGACAGACAAGTTAGGTTTAGATGGAATGTAACATATCCACAGCTTTATCACTCCAGAGGCACATTTTGACATAATAACAAACTACTGAGAAGGAACCACTTTTATCTAGGTCAGAATGACAGACTCCCAAGTGTTAGAGAGCTTAGGGGAACTACAGTTTGAAATATCAGGAAGCCTGCAATCTGTACAGAGATTTTGATCAAGTCTCGACACTGCCTAATAGTTTTCATCCAATACATTGTAATTACTCCACTGGCTTATAATGGCATAGTATTTTGATTTCAGAGCCTACCAAAATAAAGAACATTTTATGACGACTACATTTATAATAAGATGCAGATGGTAAAGGAAACAGATGCCTCTGACATCATCTCCCATTTGCTTTCAACTTTTGCAGACACTGGCAGTCTGTAAACTCATTCAAAGGAATGCAAGATAAGTTAGGCAGTTTTCCAATTCTGTTTCCAGTCTAAAAAGATACTGGCAGCAGTGGAACTGCTTTGAGTCATACAGTGTTAATTCTACAAAAATACATTTGATTCTAAGTCTGTCAGTCTTTTATGCAAAATTAATCATCTAGGGAGAAAAATCCCCACAAATATTGGGAGCTTAGTAATTAGTAACTATGATTGTTTTGCTTAACAGTAACAGAAAGGATAGTGTGGGAGTAGTGTGATGGTGAACAAGCTATAACATGAGGGAGGCAAAAAAGTGAAAGGAAACAAATATAAAAAATAATTTACCAGCCCTTGGAACCCAGATTGTTCAAATACTTATTTCTTATTATTTATAAGTTAAAAACAATTTTGAATAGGCTTTTCAGGTCACTGGTGTTGACCTCAAAAAAAAAAAAATATTCATTTTGTCTTTCCATCTCTATTTTCCAGAGGGAATCTCACAGCTCTGATAGGAGCACTCCCCATTTCCCCAGTGGTCTACTTAACATTATACACAGTAAAAGGATTTTCTTTTTCTTTGTGCAAAATAAGTGTGTTAGGAGATCTTTATAAAAAGGAAAGGAACTTTTGTTGTCCATCTTGAAAGCAAGAGATGTATGGATAAAGCAGCAATTGCAAGGCCTTTAGCAGTGTTTGAGGTCCCAAGATAGATTAGCACAGTTACAGATGAAGGAGAATTAGACAAAAACCTTCCAAATCTTCCCATCTTCCCTGACCTCCATGATATGACTTCATCTACATTTCTGCAGCAGAAACCTTTTAGCAGAAAAAAAATTCAAAAACAAAACAAGGGAAGCAATGACATAAAAATAAATCCTGCTGGGCCAATTATGGTGCAAATTTTAAAAATAATCTCTCTGAGCAAGTAACAGACTGAACACACGCGCACGTGCACATACACATACACACACACAATGCAAGAATAAACAAATTCTAACTCATATCCACAAAGTGGGTTGGGAAGTATTAGTGCAAATTTCTGCTGACCTGCAGCATTTAGTCCATAAACTTTGGATATCCTAGATGATCCATCAGTGTCCAGCAGATGTTTTCAATTAGTTTAATTTCATCTCTAGGCAGGTTTTGTTTCCAAATGTTGGTATTAGTTGGTGATATTTCTCCTTCATAGGGAAGGTAAAATAGATTCGTGGAGGTGGCAAACAATATTTGGTTTAAACCCGCAGGAGACAAAGGAATTCCAAGAAAGGCAAAAATCCTTTCAGTGGTTTTCTGAGGAAAATGTACAATATCTTCAAACTTGACTAGCTGGTAGCTGGTGGGCAGCAAATCTGTATTTATTCTCAAAGCTGCTGCTGTGTTTGCTAGCCACAAATGTGACAACAAAGTGACAGCATTTGGTTTGGATTTTGATAATTCTTTCCTCAATGGTTCATACTCAAAAGCATAGCCTGAATTTGAGTTACATTTGCCTTTGCCTCCCTCTATTTTAAACAATTTTGCTAAATGCTCTGGCACATTCTTCAAAGAGTAAAGACTTGGTTTACTACTGTATAGCATTGAATAAATCCACGCCCGAGGGTCTCTTACTACATATAATGCCCTCATCGAAGCTCCCAAAACTTCCTGAAAAAAATGAAGCTTTAACGTCCAGCTTCCACTGCTTAAACTAAGCACAGGACGTGCACTTGGGTAATAAACCAGGTGTCTTCTCAAAGCCCTAATATATTCAGCATCTCTATCAAAGGCGCCTTTCATTCTATTTCTTTGTTCTGGCAAAGACTCTCTTCTTTTCAGTTTGTGTTTTTTGTCCTTATTCATTGTAAAATATTGGGCCAGTTTACCCCTACTGGGTTCATGTAGATGGATATTTTGCAAATGCAGTTTTGTGTCCTGAACTAAAGATTGCAACCAGCCTCGGAGTAAACGAAAATGACCACTATGGATATCTGACACCTTCCATTCACAGGCATCTACAAATGAGTCAATTTCAAATTCAGTCTCAGGAATATCAATGTAGGCTGTAGGAACCCTGATGTAAAGAAAATCACTACTGTTGAAAAAAAGTTGTTTGAGAATTTCAGCTCCTGAACCAGGAAGTGAGGTAATGACAACATCAGGAAGATCGATGTGGTGCCCTTCCGAAGATGAAGGCTTCTTGCTTGCCTCTGTTCTTGTCCATTTTGCACAGATGGGCTGAGTGCAAGTGCTCCACACATCCAGAAGCTCAATAAACCACAAGGCAATTACAAGTATTAGTATCCATCGCATTAACTTTCTAAAAGAAAGGTAAAACCGCCACTGGAAAGTTAAAATCACCAAGCTAATGCACAAAATTAATCCAACTGCTATATTAAATTTAAATCCAAAGGGGAAAATAACTCTATCATGTCTTACAGGCTTTACTATTGCTTGAGTGCCCAAACCAAATCGGGTTATTTGGTCTTGATCAGCCACATTGGCAAAGCCACCAAATCCCAGGTAATTGAATCTTGTCTTCAAGTTATGGTAATCAGTTACAATGGAAACAACATGTTCAGTATTATTGACATTGAGAGAAATCTGAAGTCCAGAATTGGAATTATCAATGAAGCTGCAGCTGGAAACATTGACATATGGCCCATAAAAAACATATGCAATTCTTGTGATTTTGGATTCCATTTGAAATGTAACATTAACAAATTGAGTCCACCTTTTCTTAAATTCAGCAGCTTGTTCCGCTTCTTGTATACTAGCCAAGGGACTACTGCCACGATGATCAAACCAAAACATTTTGTAGTGTGCATCCCACACGTCCATCATGGCACCATTATACCTATTCATAAACCTATATGGGATATATTTAAAATCAATATCCAGATTATGAAAGAAGGCACTGACAGAATTTATTGGGGAATCTTCTTGTCTCTCAATGTGATCAACAACTAGAAGAGTTTGAGAATTTAAGAGAAGCAAAGCACGATAGACACTTTTCAGTCTCATCGTTGAAGAATAAGCAGACACTGCTTCTCCGCTCACAAATATCATTTCTCCATGTTGAGAGGCAGTGATGATTTCCCCAGCTGCATCACCAACCTCCTCACCAGTCCATTTGAGCCACTGTGCACATTCTCCCAGTTGACCTTCCCAGGGCTTATTACACTGGCTTGAGGGTGACGGAGCAAACACAAGTACGTTGTTAAGATGACTCAACTTGGGACCATAGAGAGCTTCGGAAACAAATACTTGCCCATTGGGAGCAAAAGTAAATGAGTTCTGATCCGGATGTTCATGCCCTGGGTTAAAGCTTCTCCACCCATCAATCCAGGAGTATGGCTGAAAGTGAACTATGTCATATACAGCTCGTCCTCCCAGCTTCCCAGATTTAAAAGACAAAAAAGTGTTGGTTTGTGTGTTTGGCAACCCAGCCCCATAAGTGACAACACCCCAGTTAGGGAATGTGTGCATTTTTGCAGTACCATAGTCAGCAGGAGGCTGGGGAGTAAGCTGGGGATCATACCAGATGTATTCGGTGTGAAGGGTGCTCCACCTCTGGGCAGTTGAAGGAACCATTGGTCCATCTTTAGGTCGGTGCTTTCTAATTTGCTGAGCTAGCCAATTTCCAGCTCCATTCTTTAAGATGAACTTATCCAAGAAAACCAGCTGGCTCTCTGGACCATAAAACCAATTATAATTGGAATCTGCTATACCCACAGTTCTTTGGAAGCCTGGTAAAAGGGTGGCATAATAGAACCAGAAATGCATTTTTAACCAGTTATTCTGCAAGTTGTTGATATTAAAATGGCGCTGGGCCAGAAAAACATACTGAGTAATAGATTTAGCTGTGTAGCTTCCATAGGCCACACCTTCATCCAAAGAACCATCAACAATATGATTCAATAGAAACATCGTCTTTTCCATCACATCTACTACAACCTGTTTCCATATATTTGCTTTAGATCCTTTATCTACCCCGGACACCAAGGCCCCTGTGAGTAATGCTATCATATTAGTAGCTTGGTGGTTATGGAGAAGTTGTTTGCCCCATGAGCGTACCTTGGAGTACTCATACATTTCCTCGGTAATAACCCATATTTTTTCCAGGTATTTTTGTCTTCGATGATTATCTAATAAGTTATATAAAAAGTCAAAGGCAGTGGCAAAACCTGTTAAGGAATGGCCAATTGGAACCTCATCCCCTGGTGCATTCTCAACTAGCCAGTTTTTGTATCCAACCATTCTGTCCATATATTCCAAGACAAATTCAAAGGCAACTTTGTCTTCTGGGCATAACAAACAGTACAATGCTAAAGGAGGCAGATTGTTACCATAAATTTCATTCCACTTGGCAGCAAAATCAGCATGCTTGGGTGGAGGCAGGTAGTATGTCGGGCTGGACAGCATAACTGTCACTGCACTTCTGATAGCTCTGAAAAGGTGCAAATGGCTTGTGCGAGACTTTTGTCTCAACGCTAGGATTTCTCCGGCATCAAAATATAAACCTGGATGAAGCATACTTTTCTTCGGCTTTTGGTCGGGTCTAAAATCTTGTACTTTCTGTGTTTTAAATTGATCTATATCATCTGTAAAAACTGCCCATTCAGAGTAATTGCTGACAGACTCCTCAAAAGTAGAGAAACCAAACATCAATAATGCTAAGAATAGGAAATGTCCTGTAAACATTAACGCCATGATCCATGGGGGAGTTCCTTCCTTAGGCATACATGTCAAACATGGTGCTCAATGTGGTTCCCATCTGGTTAGTACAAAACATATATTAAAGACCTTGATAAAACAAAAATTGTAAATCTTATATGCTGTGAAATCCAGCTGAAATTCGGCTCATTCTAAGCAGTACAGTTGCCCAAAAGAGAAAATTTACATTGTGCATCTATGTCCCTGGCACAGTTTTGCTTCCAATATAATTTCAAATAATATTAAAACCTCTAATTTTTCCATAATACACAGGGAACAGTGGCGTAGTTAAAAAATATTGAGTTCAGCATTTAGTTTCTTTACATAAATCTATTTAACAAGAAGAATTGAAACATACATTGTAGAAATGAGAAAAAGCACTCCAAAAATTCAAATTAAGAGTCATTTCTAGCATAGAAAACCATCACTGGTGATAAACTCACCACATACGTATGATGCACTTGAGTGTGTTTTCCCAAATAAAATGATAAAGTACTGACATTCTTGGAGTTAGTGAACTTAGTTATTCTTCTCAACTTTTATAATTTTTGTTTTGTGATTCTTTTTTTCTTCCACTTTTGGGAGAAAAACATCCTCAACAAGTGTTCAAAGTCTTACTTTGTTTTTTAAAAAAAATCAAAATTCCTGCCCACATTTCAAATCTGTCTTTCCCGGGCTTACTTAATCATCAGCCTACTATGACACAGAGAAAGCATTTTCTTGTCTTCTTTTAACAGCTTCATCTGTTCACCCGTAAAATTTAATCTCTTCAGCCACCTAGGTACTTCTTTTCCAATCATGAAGTAACCACCAGCTGGGAAAGAAAACTCCTCTTTCACCAACAGTGAGGTCTTTTTTCTGTTCCTTTTGCATGACACTCCTTTCTGGGGGAAAAACAAAAAAAAAGAAATTCTCTGAGGCTATCGACATGCAGGGAGTGAACATAAACTCATGATTTACACATTCTGCAATCACTTGACAGAAACTTTAAAATCACAATAAAACCTGGTATTAGATACAATCTAAGTAAGTTCAAGTAATTTTTTTCCTTATACTTCTAAAAGCCAGGATTTGGACCCCGGTGACTGTTAGCAGACGACAAGCAACCACAAGATACAACTCCCCCCACAATATTTATATTTTAACCGTGGTTTGCTTTAGTCATTCAAACACGTTTTCCTTCAACATCGCTTACACAAAGATGAATCCTGCTACCGTTTTTTGTCATTTCTTCTTCTTAAGGACCCACAGACAAAAAAATTAAAAGTAGAAAGGATCATTAAAAAAAAAAAAATTCTGGTTGCGGGCTTAGCTTTTATGGGACCAGGCGTCATCTCGAGAACTCCCGGGACCACTTTTCTCCGAGGAGAAGCAGGACCGGTGTGTGTCCAGGAGCAGAAGCTGCAGCCGCGGCGCTCCAGCCTCTCACCTGTAGCCTCCCTTCCCGTCCTCCGGAGAAGCCACCAGAGGGAGCTCAGACCCCAACGCGAGGAGCAGCCTCTCCTCCGCTCGGCTACGGTCGGGAAGAACCCAACCAAGTTTCTCAGTCTTGGACAAGTCTCCCCTCTGCAGGAAACATCAACGCTCGGAGTTTCCCGATCCGCCCCGCCTGTTGCATTCTTCTCCTCGAGTCCCGGGAACACGCCGCCCCCGCCCTCCGCTCCCCGCCCCCTGCCCCGCGGCGGCGGCTGGAGGTCCGAGACCCCTCCGCCGCCGAGTCCGCTTACCTGGGGCAGATCCCCGCGGGGTCTCCGGGCTGCCTCGGGCCCCGACAGAGCCGAGGTGGAGAGTTCGAGTCCAACGGCTCTGCGCGGAGAGCAGTCCCCAGTCCCGCGCAGGGCTCCCGGCGCCCCCGCGGCGCCCCGCCAGGCAGCCGCCCCGCTCGGTCTCCTCCGCCGCGCGGGGACCCCGCGCCCCCCACCGCCGGGACACGCCCGCCCTCAGGAAACGCCGGGCGCCCCGGACCGCGGGAGGCAGACCTGCGGGCGGCGGGCGCTCTCCGGGCGGCGGCGTCCAGCGCAGCGCGCGCGCTCCTCGGCGGTGAGGCCGCCGCAGCCGCCGCTCCTCAGTGCCAGCTCCGGCCGCGCGGCCCGAGGAGGGTGAGAGACGGCGACGCGGGCTGGCGGGCGAGGGGGCGGGGCCGGGGGCGGGGCTTCGGGGCCGCCGAGAGCCGGAGCCTCAGGCCGGCGGGCGGTGGGTGGGGCGGGGACTGGGCGGGGCCCGGGCCGGGGGCGGGGCTTCTGGGAGGGAGAGAGGTGCGACGGGGGTTGGGGGCCGGGGGCGGGGCGGGGGCGTGGCCGGGGGCGGAGCCTAGCGCCCCCGGACTCTAATGGGAGTAGGCTCCGGACTCGGGGGTTCTGGGCTGCAGCCGAGGCCGAGCGCTTCTGGCTGGAGGAGCGGAGCTGGAGGAGGGAGTTTTCTGGAGACCCTGCTGGGCTAGAGTTAAAACCTTTTGCTGATGGAAAGAGGACAACTGTTACAGGACGGGAGGGAGACGAGGGATTTGTGGGGTTGACTACAAATGATGGGAGAAGCCAGCGGGTGTGGGCGGGGCTGACGCTGTGGGATGACAGCAATCTTCCTTCTGGGAAGAGCAAGGACTGAGAAGGGAAGGAATGAGCACTCTCTTGGAACTCAGAGGCAGCCTGGCCGAAGTTGCTGTCACTTAGAAATGCAAGCTCCAAATAACTAGGTTAATATATGAGAACAACTTCAGCAGCCCAGGTGCTAATAAAGATCAGGGGAAAACCAAAAAGGCGATCAGCTTTATTGATTGATAATAATTTCTCAGGCAGCATAAATAGGGGAAAATATGGAAGGAACAGGTAGAAGGGTCCTCTTATTTAAAAATAATAGTTGGGCTCGGTGGCTCAGCCTGTAATCCCGCGCCTTGGGAGGCTGAGGTGAGTGGATCGCCTGAGCCCGCGGGTTCGAGACCCGCCTGGGCAACTTGGCGAGACCTCATCTCTACAATAAATCAAAAAATTAGCCGGGCGTGGTAGCGCGCGCCTGTAGTTCCAGCTGCTGGGAAGGCTGAGGCGGGAGGATCTCCGGAGCCCAGCAGGTCG
>CAUYQG010201411.1:0-11872 GCA_963574415.1 Tarsius wallacei | reverse complement strand
AATAAATAAATAAATAAATTGTATTTAAAGATAAATCATATAGACATATGATTATATAGATATATGAAATTAGATATAGGAAGCTCCTTTACCCCAGCCAGCATCACATTGATATCTTGATTTTTTTTTTTTTTTTTTTTTGAGTTGGCGTCTCACTCCGTCGCCCAGACTGGAGTGCAGTGGCCGCTTCCGGCCACCGCAGCCTCGACCTGCTGGGCTCCGGTGATCCTTCCGCGTCAGCCTTCCGAGTAGCCGGAACTACAGGCGTGCACTACCACACCCGGCTAATTTTTTTGATTTATTGTAGAGATGAGGTTTCGCCTGCCCAGGCGGGTCTCGAACCCGTGGGCTCAGGCAATCCACTCACTTCAGCCTCCCAAGGTGCGGGATTACAGGCTGAGCCACCGAGCCCGGCTGATATCTTGATTTTTAATTGTGGATAATTATGGATATATTTTCTTTGGTTTCAGCTGTTTTTGTTTTTTTAAAAAATCTGTTTAATTGTACTTTCTTCCTTCTTCTGCAGAGACTTAGTCTGATCTTCCAATTTTCAAGTTTGTTCCATGGTTATATATCCATTCTCTTATTCATACTATGTATTGTAGTATGAATTTCAGCTATTACTTTTTCATGCCTAATGTTTTTGCTTGGCTCTTTTCTGTGTTTTCTTGTTCTTGTTTCATATTGCTAATATTTTTTGTTGTTTCTTTTTTTTGTTTTTTTGTGAGAAAGCAGGATTTATTGAGCAGACAGAAAAGCTACCTCAGTGGGAGCGGACCCAGAGTCTGGGGTGGAAAACCTGGTGTTTATGTAGCCCTAAGTCTAAGCTGATTGGCTAGCACTAGCTGTGAGCTGTAGCTGGTCAGTATTAAGGACAAATCAGCAGAAGGTAGAGGCCTAATGGTGAGCTGATTGGTTGCTTTTTGATCCCAGCAGTAAGTACTTAAAAGCTTTAGCTTGAGAGGCTTGCAGGGAGCTTGTTTACCAACACTGAGCCTGAGAGGCCTGCTGGGAGTTCACTACATTTTACCAGAGGACCTGCCTGCCTGTCTGTCTGTCTAGACTTTTTGTCTGCCCAGCCTTTTCTGAGCTATCTCCTGTCTCTTTTCCCCCTCTGGAGTAGTAACCCTAACTGCCGTTAGGAAGTAAGGAAGATGACCCCAGTCTGGCTAATTCCTGCTGATCATGGGCATTGTTTTGGCAGCTAGGGATCTTCCAGAGGGTGATCCAAAGGTCCTCAAAGGTAGAAAGAAGCTTCCATACAATGTTCCATCTGCCATCACCATTTGGAGTTTAATAGCTTCCAAGCAAGAAGAAACAAACTTTACAAGGCTAACTATACATGGACAAAACACAAGTAATACAACAAAAGGAGCTATTAAGGGAGAAACCCATGTCCATATACTGTAAAATTCCTAGAGAGGATAAAAAAGATTGTAACCAACTGGGTCCTGTTTTTGTAAAGAGTCAATGATTTTATTATTGTTTTATAACCTGTAAAGTCTCTTTTACTTGGGAAGAAGTGTTAATATGGTAACAGTTTTCATTTAATAATGCACATGTTCCTCCACATTCCACTGTGAGCATATCCAAAGTTTGAATAATTACCCTGTTGAGCCACATATGTAATGGAGGGTGAGAGAGGGTGCTTACAAGAAGCTAGGGCTAGTGATGCTAAAGACAGGAAGCAAGATAGAAGAGGCATTTTGCTTGTTCCTGTGAGGGAGACTTCTAGGGAAGAAAACAATCCCATGAATGCTCAGGATTAAGGGGTCCTTGACAAAGACGTCTAATGGTACAAATAAAAATAAAACAAACACAGCAAGTATAGGCATAACTATAAGGAGGGAATTCATAGGCAGTAAGTAGTGGCACTTATCTTTTACAATCTTAGTTTGATTCTATATGGTTTTCTGGGTCAGCTGAGGCAACTTCTGAACTCCAGGCTTTCACGTTATTGTGATGGATCCACAAGTCTATTCTGGTAACCTTGACCTTCTGTCGAGCCCCACGTTTGAGGCCCAAAACTGATACGGATTTTTCAGGTCAGCCTGGGCATCGAGAGTGTCAGCCAGCCAAGCCCCAGAGAGGCTCGTCTCGGTGGGCTGGCCAGCCTAGTCCCTGGAGTATTGGCTCTAATGGGCTGGCAATCCAGGCCCGGAGAGTGTTGCTGGTTTGGTGGACTGACAAACCTAGCCCCCAGGGTATCTCAGCTTCGGAGTCTTGCCTTCTTCTAGCAGCTCTCCTGGTTCAGCCGGCTCCATTGGCTGGCAAGTCAGCCTTTGGGGTGCACGACTCTTTAGCTCTGACGATCTTCTACAGCTCTTCAGGTCGCAGCTCTTCAGGGTCGAGGTTCTTGTCTCATACCCAGGAAGAATGAGGGACACGGATAACTAGAAAGTGAGAAAGCAGGATTTATTGAGAGGTCAGAGAAGCTCCCAGTGGGAAGGGCCCCGAAGGGGTTTCCCCTCTGTTGTTTCTTTTAGTATGGTCACTAAACTCCAATTCAAGATTCTTGGTCAGTTCGTTCTTGCGTTTTTGCTTCTGACAAAAATCTTTAGTTGATTGTATTGTTTTTTGTTTTTGTTTTGTTTTGTTCCGAAATGGATGTCCTCTTCAAACAGCTTGTTATTCTGGCCCTACAAACTTATTTTCCTCCAGTGGTATCAGCTATTCTGTCAGGCGGTGGAATGGAGGAAGGCGCCAGTCTATGCCAGCCCTAGTAAACTCTTGGTAGGGCGTGGATAAGTCCTGGGGTGGGGAGCCCTAGGTGGCACAGGAACCACAGTTAACCCCTCCACCCACACACCAGTCCCTCAGGTCAAGGCTTCACACTACCCCATCTCCACAGCAGTATTGGGAAGAGATGTTCCTAAGTTGTAGTTCACAGCTGTAGGGATTGGAGCAGGCAGGGCAGGGAAGTAATTATCCTTGCTAGTTAGTTTCCACCTGTTTTCTTCACAAAGACAGGACTTTTTATGACAAAATCTCTGTTTTAGAAAAAACTAGGTTGGGCGCAGTGACTCATGCCAGTAACCCCAGCACTTTGAGGAGCCAAACCAGAAGGATTGCTTGATCCCAGGAGTTCAAGACCAGCCTGGGCAACGTAGTAAGACATCATTTCTATGAAAATTCAAAAAATTGGCCAGCATTTGGAAGGCTACTTGGAAGGCTGAGGTGGAAGTCCCAGCTACTTGGAAGGCTGAGGTGGAAGGACCACCTGAGTCTAGAAGGTTGAGGCTATGGTGAGCCGTGACCATGCCACTGCACTCTAGCCTGGGTGACAGACTCAAAAACAAAAAAAGAAAGAAAGAAAAAACTAGAGGAGAATGTTTTTTAACTTTGAGGTATGGAAACAAAAAATGCAAAAGTCACAAAGAAAAAGATTTGATAAATTCAACTAAATTAAATTTCTAAAAATTAAATTTCTGTATGACAGATAGCATAAACAAAATTAAAATACTGACAGACTAGGAAAATATATTTACAACATTTACACCAAATAAGGAAATTAATATCTAGAATATATATAACTTTCTACAAATAAAAAGAAAAAGAAAAAAATGGACAAAGGGCCTAAATAGTAATTTTACAGAAGAGAAAAAAATATCTGAGTGGCCAGTAAACATTTCACTAGTGATATGGGAAATGTGATCTAAAAATAGCAAAATCCCATATTTTGTTCGTTAAATTGATGTATATTTTAAGATTGAAAATATCTAGTATTGGTGAATATATAGGAAAATGGATGTGCAGTGGTACAAGTTGAACATCCCAAATCTGAAATAATCAAATCTAAACCTTTCTGAGCACCTACATGACACTCATTGGAGCATTTTATAGTTTGGATTTTCTGATTTGAGATGCTCAACTGGTATTATGCAAATATTCCAAAATCTGAACAAATCTCTTTTTGGTCCCAGGTCTTTCAAACAAGGAATATTCAACCTGTGGTAACAGGTAGAGGTAGGAATTGGAATAGCCTATTTAAGGAACCGTTTGACAATTTCTTGTTGAATTGAAAAATGATACCCTAACAACTCTAAATATCTATCCTAAGGAAATAGTCACTATGTGCAAGAGGGCTACATAAAAATATTTACTGCAGCATTTTTTGTTATAACTAAAAATTATAAACAACTGAAGTATCCATCAACAGGTAAATAGGTAAATGAATTAATAGTACATCCATACAGTTGAATGGAATGAAATAGATCCATATGTATAAATATAAAAATTTCTGTATAATTCATTAATTATATAACAAGTTATAGAACACATATACTGTATGACACCATGTATGGATAAAAAAAGGGCCAAAGTACTATATATGAAGTTTTAAAAATTAAATGAAAATGTGTTCATTATAGATTATTTTAATTTTGAATGACATCATCACAAAACACCTATTAAGACAATTGAATTTTCCATTCAAAACAGAAAAAATTTGGTCTGTGGGAAGATTTAAGATTTCAAAGATTGCTGGATTTTGTTGTTGCTGTTGTTATTCAAAGACTTTTAGCATTTATGAAAATATTTTTATAATTTTTAGTTTGGATGTGATACATTTTAAACTATATGATTCTGAAGCTATTAATAAGATCCATCTTATGGTAGGGACCTCACAGAGCAGTCTCTAATGGAAAGAAAGTTGGCTTTTGCCTTAGGCCCACCAGCTTGTTGCAGCAAGTAGGATCCTGTCAATAGAACCACTTGCCCTAGTGTCTGATCTCAAACTTCTGAAATGTGAGCAAGCCTAACTACCTGCTGCTCCTCAGCACCTCTGCTAATGGAGCCACAGAGGGGAGAGAGGATCTAAAATAAATGACAGTCACTGAATCATTTATATTTGGTTGCAAAGGACATTTAGAATATTGCTTTGCAGCACATTTTCTTCCCTAATAGTAAAATGAATGTGCGTCCATTAGTCTCCAGCTGCATGGCATCATGGTGTCAATGAGAGTGCATTTATTGTATATGCTCCAAATAGGTAATATACGTGAAGGGATTAAAAATGGATAGTGCTGTCAATCAAAGTGCTTTCTTCCTGCATTAGCGGCATATTCTGAATGGCATCAGTGAACAGACTGAGAAAAAGCCTCTTGATTGCAGAGTCTGTAGGAGAAAGTTAAGGAGAGAATCACATCTGAAGAATTAAGCATTGTGAGATGGCTCTTATTATTCTGAGAAATGTTCCTTCTGTGCCTAGGTGCTCAAGGGTTTTTATCAGGAATGGATGCTGGATTTTGTCGAAAGCTTTTTCTGCGTCTAATGATAGAATTATGTGATTCTTGTTTTAATTCTGTTAATGTATTGAATTACATTTATGGTCTTGTGGATGTTGATCCAGCCTTGAATCCTGAGGTTGAAGCCTACTTGTTCATGATGAATGATTTTTGAGATGTGTTGTTGGATCCAATTTGCTAGAGTCTTGGTGAGAATGTTTGCTTCTATGTTCATCAGGGGTATTGGACTGCAGTTCTCTTTCTTTGTTGGATCTTTACCTAATTTGGGTATCAGTGTGAAGTTAGCTTCATAAAATGATTTGGGGACAATGTCGTCTCTCTCGATACTTTCAATACTTTTAATAGGAATACTTTCAAAAGGATTGGCATCATCTCCTCCTTGTGTGTTTTGTAGAATTCTGCTGGAAACCCATCTGGTCCAGGGTTTTCTTTTTTATTTTTCTTTTTGTAGGTAGTTTTCTTATGACAGAGTCCTGGGTTCAATTAGATTAACAATTCTCAAATGGAAATCAAATTTGCAAACGAAATATTCTCATTAGCTGAACATATATATACCAATGTGCACATGTATAAAATCACACATGGACTCACACACATAGTAATGCATAAAAAGAGACTGTCAGAGCTGAAAGAGATCTTCAGTCTGTAATTTTCACTTTAGCAATGAGGAGTAGAAGAATGAGGTGATTTACCAAGTCACAGTAGCAAACTTATGTTGCACAAGCACTAAACCCCAAGTTTCTGCATATTTGCAATGATGTCATAGGCACTCTTTGTGAAGCTGGTAAACATTTTAAGTGTGAAATAGTAAGTACAAAATTAGTCCTACCTGGCAACCCATTTAAGATCATTGAAGGCCTGAGAGTTTTCTATATGGCTTTCACTCTAAGCTCTGGGAAGAAAATATCCACAACATGATTTCTGTAGGATTAGAGGAAGGAGAGAGGCAATGGAGGTTCCATTTTTACTAGGAATGTCCATTTCTGGACATATCTATCTCTTTGTGAATGTCATCTGCTCTGCAGAAAGCCTTTCCCTGGGACTCCCAGGCATTCAAAGAAGGACTCAGAATATTAGACCCAAGGTAGAAGGCTTATGCCCAGTCACCCGGAAACCCTGAGCTACAGGAACTGGAACATTTTCTGATGGGCTCTACATTTGGAAGAGTTGAGAATCTTTATTCTGAGATGAAGAAATATAGGAGGAAAACACAAACTCTACTCTCTTAGAAATGAAATGTTCACATTTTTGAAAACAGGGCTTAAACAGGCATATGTGTTTAATGAAATGAAAATGTGTTCTAAAATGAAAATCATATAGATATATCAATTCCTTTCCGAGTTAGGTCATTGTAGAAAGGGATTGGCTCACCTGCCTTACCTCACAGGGCTGTGAAAAACAGTAGATGGACTAATAGATGCAAACACTTTAGAGATGAAAATTTTTAGGTTAAATGGTCTGCATAATAAGGAGCAAGAATCACTTTTGGATTTGCAAATAACCTTGCATAGAAAGCCCATAAAAGGTTGAATGGGTGGTAGCCATTTCCTTTATTGACACCTCATTCTTCCCCTCCTCACCTCTTACCAGAAAAAAGTAGAAGTGTGAGGTGGAAGAAGAATGTGACAACAGTTGTTGCTATGAATACCATGATAATAAGTGAACATAAACATATATTTTTAAGATATTGATGCAAAAATAGTGTGCAGGAGAGACTGGAAAGAAAATAACTAAAGATAAGATCAACTAAACAGCTGTTTTAATGCTCCAAGTAGAAAATTATAAGAGTCTGAAGTGGAATGAGACTGCAGAAAACCAAAAGGAATAACAGGGCTATAATATTATTTGACTACTTGGAGGTAAATTAAGTTAAATGCCTCAAATATTGTGTGTTTAGAACCAGTGACATTTTCAGTTTGAGATAATAACTTTTTTATATAATAAGGAAATTTCAAACCCTGTCAAAACTTTTGGGACAGTAAGTTTTAAATTTAAACTAATAATTCTTACCTTTTCTCAAAAAGATCTAAATTTGGAATAACTATAAATTATTCTTCTCCAAAAAGTTATTGAGCCTCATCTCAGTCTCATCCCTGTTAATGGGGGAAAATATGATAACAACAAAAGAGAGATACAAGAAATAATGTTTATAGGAATATGTAACACTGAGCTTGTTTTATGTATCAGGTTTGAATTACCTGCTCATATCCATGGATACCTTTTATTTTGCCACCATTGGATGTATTTTTGATTACTGATTGCAGAGACAGACTAAGAAAAGTTTAAGGATAGGCATAAATTAGATGAGAAAGAAAGTATATAGTGAAATGTAGGTAGAAGAAAGGATTGAGAAACAGGAAGAGGAAATGAAAAAGACCTATAGCTTGTTGAGAGAATACAATCACAAGCATCACTAATAGGAAATTAGAAAAGTCATGATGAATTCTAAAGTTGATATAAATATAAATACAGAGACTGGGAACATTCTGAAATTGGACTTTAATAAGTAAGATTGTCTTCAGTATATGATGAAACACTTAGTAGGCTTACAGTAAATATAAACTAATATTAGTGCATTAAAACAAAAATAGATCAATGGAATTGAATCAAAATTTTAGAAATAAATATAAAGATGTACATAAATTATGTTAACAGTAGCATGTTAAGTCAGTGGAGAAAATGGATTACTTAATAAATGGTTTACAACAACCAACTACTCATCTGAGAAAGAGTAAATGAGATTTCCTACTTCCTTCCCCAAGATAAATTCCAAATAGATAAAAGTTTTAAATATAGAAATAAAATAAGTAATAGGGTACAGTAGAATAATTTTTGTAATCAATTGATATAGGGGAGTCTTTCTAATAAAGACACAAAATCCAGGAACCATAAGGTGAAGATTAATAAATTTGACTGCCTAAAACTTGTTTAAAAACCTCGAATGCTTAAAAAGGTATTGAGCACAAAAGAAAGAAAGAAAGAAAAAGAATGACTACACACTTCCTAAGAGAACAGAAGAGCACAGAATCAACAGAGAATACAGTGCAACAACAAATTTGAAAACACACACATACATCAAACCCAAAGCCAAAAGAAAACAAAGAAAAAACTTTATAAGAACCTCATGAAGGGGTACACAATCACATTTCAATAATCAGCCTGAATGTAAATGGACTAATGCACCACTGAAAAGACACAGAATGGCAAACTGGATAGAAAACCATGACCCAATTATTTGCTGCATCCAGGAAACTCATCTCAACACAAGGAGTGCACACAGACTCAAAGTTAAAGGATGAAAAATGAATTTCCAGGCAAATGGATGACAAAAGAGGCAGAATTGCGATCTTAATATTAGACAAAACAACCTTTAAGCTATCAAAAATTTAAAAAGACACAAAAAGACACTACATAATGATAAAAGGTGCACTCAATCAACAAGAAATATCCATCCTAAACATATATGCACCCAACACAAGAGCACCAGCATTTATGAAGTAACTACTAAGTAAACTAAAAAAAGATATTGACTCTAACACTATTATAGCGAGGAAATTGAATACCCCACTAACAGCCCTAGATAGATCATTGAGGCAAAAAATCAACAAGGAGATCCAGAACCTAAACTTGACACTTGACTAAATGAACCTTATATATACTTACAGATTATTCCACCCAACAACCACAGAATATACAATCTACTCATCACCACATGGAAAGTAGTCCAAGATCGATCACATCCTTGGCTATAAATCAAGCATAAACAAATTCCATAAGTTTGAAATCTTGACATGCACCATCTCAGACCACAGTGGAATAAAAATAAATATCAACAACAACAAAATTTCCCCAAAGCCCACAAAGACATGAACACTAAACAGCATGATGCTGATCAACTACTGGATCAACACTGAAATCAAAGCAGAAATTAAAAGATTCCTGGAAACAAATGAAAATGAAGAAACATCTTACCCAAACCTCTGGGATGCCATGCAGGTAGTTCTAAGAGGGGAATTTATATCTCTACAAGCACACATCAAAGAAATGGAAAGATTACAAGTTGAGAGACTAATATATCACCTAAAGGAGCTGAAAAGAGAAGAGCACCAAAATTCCAACTTTAGCAGAAGAATCCAAATCACCAAAATAAGAGGCCAAATACAGGACATAGAAGACAAAAATATCATAGAAAACATCAACAAAACAAAAAGCTATTTCTTTGAAAGAATTAACAAGATTGATGGATCCCTAGCCAGAATGACCAAGAAAAAGAGAGAAAAAGCTCAAATAAACACAATCGGAAATACAAAAGCTCAAATCACAACTGACCCAAAGAAATACAAAAGATTATCAGAGATTACTATGTACACCTATATGGAAACAAACTTGATAACCTAAATGAAATGGAGGACTTACTGACATCACACAACCTCCCCAGGTTGAAACAAGAAAACATTGAGACACTAAATAGACCAATAACAACCCAGGAAATCGACTCTGTCATATGAAAACTACCTACCAAAAAAAAAAAAAAAAAAAAGAGCCCTGGACCGGATGGCTTTCCAGCAGGATTATACAAAACGTACAAGGAGGAGATGAGACCAACCCTACTGAAAGTATTCCAGAAAATTGAGAAAGATGGAATTCTCCCTAAACCATTTTACAGAGCTAACATCACACTGATACCCAACCAGATAAAGATTCAACAAAAAAGGAGAACTACAGGCCAGTATCGCTTATGAACATAGATGCAAAAATCCTCAAAAGATTCTAGCAAATTGGATCCAAAAAACACATCTCAAAAATCATCCACCACGACCAAGTACGCTTCATCCCTAGGATACAGGACTGGTTCAACATTTGCAAGACCATAAATGTAATTAAATACATTAGCAGATGTAAAAACAAGAACCACATGATTGTATCATTAGGTGCAGAGAAAGCTTTTGATAAAATCCAGCATCCCTTCTTGATAAAAACCCTCAAACACCTAGGTATAGAAGGAACATACTTCAAAATAGCAAGTGCCATCTACAATAAACCTACAGCTAATATATTGTCATATGGATAGAAACTGGAAACATTTCCCCTGAAAACTGGAACAAGACAAGGCTGCCCACTCTCACCCCTCTTGTTCAACCTTGTGTTGGAAATCCTAGCTAGGGCAATTAGACAAGAGAAGAAAACCAGGGGTATTCAAATAGGAAAAGAGGAAGTCAAGTTATCCCTCTTTGCTGATGATATGATCCTGTACCTTGAAAATCCAAAAGAATCTGTCAAAACCCTGCTTGCATTGATAAAGGACTTTGGCAAAGTCTCAGGGTACAAAATATATGTGCACAAGACAGTTGCATTCCTATAAACCAACAACAAGCAGGCAGAGACCCAAATTAAAAGCACAATCCCATTTACAATAGCCACCAAAAAAAAAAAGAAATACCTTGGCATCTTCCTAACCAGAGAAGTGAAAGACCTTTACAATGAGAACTACAAAACACTGCCCAAAGAAATTCAAGAAGACACAAACAAATGGAAAAATATTCCATGCTCATGGGTTGGAAGAATCAACATTTTTAATATGTCCATTCTACCAAAGGCAATCTACAGATTCAACGCAATACCCATTTAATTACCAACATCATTCTTCTCAGACCTGGAAATGACAATACAGAAATTCATATGGAAACATAAACAACCATGAATAGCCAAAACAATCATTAGCAAAAGAAACAAAGCAGGAGGTATCACACTTTCAGACTTCAAACTTTACTATAAGACTATAGTAATCAAAACAGCCTGGTATTGGTACAAGAACAGGCATATAGATCAATGTAACAGGAGAGACCAAAGCCTCCAACAACAACCACTGGGGAGAGGAGAACCTATTCAGTAAATGGTGCTGGGAAAACTGGCTGATCACATGCAGAAGACTGAAACAGGACCCCCACCTATCACCATACACAAAAATTAACTCTAAGTGGATCAAAGACCTAAACATAAAACCTCCAACTATAAGAATCTTAGAAAACACAGGAGACATCTTTATGGAAATTGGAACTGGCAACAAATTCCCAGTCAGAACCCTAAGTGCCCATACCATAAGAAATAAGATAGACAAGTGGGACCTCATCAAACTGACGAGCTTCTGCAAAGCAAAAGAAACCATCAAGAGATCAGGGAGACAGCCCACAGAATGGGAAAAAAAATATTTGCCAACTGTATATCTGACAAAGTCCTAACATCTAGGATCTACAAGGAACTCAAACGTGCCAAAATGAAAAAAAACAAACAGTCCCATTAAAAAGTGGGCAAAAGATATGAATAGACACTTCTCAAAAGAAGATATACAAGCAGCCAACAGACACATGAAAAAGTGCTCAGCCTCACTCATCACCAGAGAAATGCAAATCAAAATCACATTGAGATACCAGTAAGAATGGCCTTCATTAATAAAACAAACAACAGATGCTAGCAAGGATGTGGAGAAAAAGGAACGCTTCTACACTGCTGGTGGGAATGCAAACTAGTGCAACCTCTTTGGAATACAGTGTGATGATTTCTGAAAGAACTAGAAATTGACCTTCCATATGACCAGGAATTCCCCTATTGGGAATATACCTGGAGGA
>CAUYQG010201407.1:0-21618 GCA_963574415.1 Tarsius wallacei | reverse complement strand
GCGGGAGGGGACCTGAAGGGATTCCCCCTGTTCTAATTGCTTTCAACCCCTGCTTTTTCCCTCTGGTTCACTGTGATTGTCTTCAGCATTTCCTCTATGTAAATAATTTGATTTTTCAGCTGTGTGTGCTCCGTTCTCTGTTGTTTTGAATTTAGGTATGTTTTGTAATGACGTCTTGTTTCTTAAGTTGTTTCTTTAGCTCTAAAAACCTCCTGCTTCATCTTGTGCTGTTTTTGTTTTATTTGCCCTTCTCTCCTTAAATTCTGATTTTATGAATTCCTGTCCATAATGATTCTATGATCCAAAGCACCCATGGAAATACGAGCTGAACTGTTCTTTTGTGTTTTGCTCACTCTATTTCCTCGCTTTCCCTCCTTTGCTCTCTCCTTTCCTTCTCTCTCTTTCTTCCTTCCTTCTTTCCTTTTACCTTTCATTCCTTCTTCCTTTCATTCCTTCATTTCTTCTCGTTTGTCTTCTGTCCTTTCTTCCCTCTCCCCAACCTTGCTTCTTTCCTCCTTCCCTTCCTATTTCCCCTTACTTCCCTCCACCACTTCTCCTTCCTTACAATTTCCTTCCTTTCTTTCTTCCTCCATCTATCCCTCCTCTTTTCTTTTTCCCTTCATTCTTTTCTTTTCTCCTTCCTTCCTTCCTTCTCTCCTTCCTGATTCTCAATGTATCTAACACGGTGGATTTTTTTTTTTTTGGACACAAGTTTAAGGCACACATCTCTAACCAGAACTTCTCTTTGCTCTGGTGGAAGGCAAGTCAGGTCTCACTGACACCCTTTGCAGGTCACCTGGTTAAGGAGCGAATGCTAGCCAGACTTGGTGGCTCAGCCTGTAATCCCTCGCTTGGGGAGGCTGAGGTGAGGGATTGCCTGAGCCCGCGGGTTCGAGACCTGCCTGGGCAACTTAGCGAGACCTCATCTCTACAATCAATCAAAAACTAGCCGGGCGTGGTAGCGTGTGCCTGTAGTTCCAGCTCCTTGGAAGGCTGAGGCGGAAGGATCGCCGGAGCCCAGCGGGTCGAGGCTGCGGTGGCCGGGAGCAGCCACTACACTCCAGTCTGGGCGATGGAGTGAGACTCCAACTCAAAAAAAAAAAAAAAAAAAAAGAGCAAATGCTGTGTTCAATTCATCATTCTGTGGTCTGTGATGCAAGGGTCAGAAGAACACTCTGCTGGGGCTCTGGGCAGCCTCAGGTTGAAGGCATGAACTCTTCCATTTCTTCAGAGATTCTCTTAATATCCTGTATGAGAGCACATCACCTAGTTGTGGGTGCCAGTCACCCCAAACTATTCCCATGGGGCAAGGGTACCCAGGGTCTTCAGATTATTGCCCAGTCTTGGGAAGCCCTGGAAAGAATGATACTCTGAGAGCCTGTCTTTCCTCTACTGAGACTCTGTGATGACAGTTAAGGCTTTCTCTAACTTTTTCCTAGGCTGCCTACTTGTCTCCTCAAATTTCATAGACCTCATCTCTCCTTTTTTTAGCTTTTTAAGCATTTTTGTATCTATGTACTTTTAAAATCCATACATAAGAATGAAACCGGCCAGGCTCGGTGGCTCAGCCTGTAATCCCACGCTTTGGGAGGCTGAGGTGAGTGGATTGCCTGAGCCCGTGGGTTCGAAATCCGCCTAGGCAACTTGGCGAGACCTCATCTCCACAATAAATCAAAAAAATTAGCCGGGCGTGGTAGTGCACGCCTGTAGTTCCAGCTACTTGGAAGGCTGAGGTGGAAGGATCGCCGGAGCCCAGCAGGTCGAGGCTGCGGTGGCCGGGAGCGGCCACTGCACTCTAGTCTGGGCGACAGAATGAGACTCCAACTCAAAAAAAAAAAAAGATGAAAGAAATCCTATCATATGCTTCAACATGAATGAACCTTGAGGACATTATGCTAAGTGAAATAAACCAATTACAAAAGGACAAATACTATATGACTCTACTTATATGAGGTGTCTAAAGTAGTCAAATTCATGGAAAAATAGAGTGGATTGGTAGTTACTCAGGTCTGAGGGGAGGGAGAAATGGGAGCTGTTAAGTGGAGATAGAGTTTCAATTTTGTAGGTTGAAAAAATTCTGGAGATGTGTTGCACAACCATGCGAGTTAATGCAATACTACTTAACTGTACACTTAAAAATGGTTAAGATGGGGCATTTTGTGATTTTTTTTTTACCATAATCAATAAAAAAAATTAAATTAGCACATGAAAAGATGTGCTAATTAGTCATTAGGGAAATGCAAATCCAAACCACAGTGAGGCATCACTTCACACTAGGATTGCTTTACTCAAAAAGACAATAAACAAGTGTTGTTGAGGATGTGGAGAAACTGGAACCTTCAAACACTGCCGGAGGGAATGTAAACTGGTGCAGCTGCTTTGGAAAACAGTTTGGCTGCTTCTAATTTAACAGTTAAAGAATTGACATATGACTCAGCAGTTCTAATCCTAGGCATATACCTAAAAAGAAGTGAAAACAGGCACTCAGATACCTGTACATGAATGATTATAGCACCATTATTCAATATAATAGTCAAAAAAATAGAACCCCAAATGTCCAACAGCTGACGAATATATAAACAAAATATACATACAATATTCTAGTCAATAAAAAGAATGAAGTACTGATATATACTACTGACATATACTGATATATATACTACAACACTGATAAAACTTGAAAACATTACGCTAAGTGAAAGAAGACACAAGAAGTCAGATATTGTATGATTCCATTTATATGAAATGTCCAGGATGGGCAAATCTAGAGAGACAGAAAGTACATTAGTGGTTGCAGGGGCTGGAGGGAAGGGCGTGACAGTGGATGCATACAGAGTTTCCTTTTGGGGTGCTCAGATGTTCTGGAATTAGATAGTAATGACCATTGTACAATGTCGTGAAAATACGAAAAACCACTGAGTTGTACACTTTAAAGGGGTGAGTGGGCCAGCGCCTTACAAGACGCTGGTGTGGCCATGTGCTCTTCACCATATTTGGCCATCACCATATTTCCTGGCTTTGGCCTCCTTCCCTACCTTGGGGAGGTGAACCTCTTTTCTCTCTCTCTCTGTCTCTCATTTACTTTCTAAATGAACTATATTTTCCAATCTAAAACATAAAAAAAGAGATGAGTGAATTATGTTATGAATTATATTTCAATTTTAAAAATTAGCAAACCAAGTCCAGCAACATATACAAAGGATTATATACCATGACCAAGTGTTGTTTGCCCCAGGAATGCAGGTTTGGTTTAACAGCCAAAAGTCAATTAATGTGATAAATACCATATTAATGAAGAACAAAAACCATCTCAATAAACATATAACTAGCATGTTATTTTTTAAAATAGCATGCAGTAAAAATCCAACATTCATTCATGATAAAAATCCTCTACACAGGCCAGGTACAGTGGCTCATGCCTGTAATCCCAGCACTTTGGGAGGTCGAGGAGGGACAATGACCTGAGCCCAAGAGTGTGAGACCAGCCTAGGCAACATAGTGACACCTTGTCTCTATAACAAATAAAAAAATTAGCCAGGCATGGTGATGCACACCTGTAGTACCAGTACTTTGGGAAGTCGAGGATGGAGGATTGCCTGATCCCAGAAGGTCGAGGCTGTAGTGAGCTGTGAATGTGCCACAGGACTCCAGCTTGGGCAACAGAGTGATACCCCACCTAAAAAAAAACAAAATGAGGTATTGAAAAGGGGCCAGGCGCAGTGGCTCAAGTTTGTAATCCTAGCACTTTGGGAGGCTGAGGCGAGAGGATTGCCTGAGCCCAGGGGTTTTAGACCAGCCTGGGCAACTTGGCGAGACCTCGTCTCTATAATAAATCAAAAATTAGTCAGGTGTGGTGGTGCATGCCTGTAGTTCCAGCTACTTGGAAGGCTGAGGCAGAAGGATCGCCTGAGCCCAGCAGGTTGAGACTGCAGTGGCTGTGAGTGTGCCACTGCACTCCAGCCTGGGTGACAGAGTAAGACTCCAACTCAAAAAAAAAAAAAAAAAAAGAGTACTGAAAGGGAGCCCATAGCTAGTATCATCCTTAATGATGAAAAAATGAAATGTGTTCCCCCTCACAGTGGGGAAAAAGGTAAAAAATGATACCTTTACCACTTGCACTTGGACTAGCCAATGCAATAAGACGATACAAAATAAAGGCATACAGATTAAAAAGGAAGAATTAAACTGTCTTTATTCACAGATGACATAATCTTGTAAGCAGTGACGCTTTAGAAATCTATTAAGCAACTATTAGAATTAATAAGAATGTTTTGCAAGGTCACAGGACCCAAGGTCAACATACAAAAATCTATTTTAATTCTGAATACTAGCAACAAAAAAAATCAAATATGAATTTAAGAAAACAAATTAGCAACAGCATAATAAAGAATACTTTAAAAAAATAAATGATACAGAAGTACAGTACTGGTAAACAGAAATTCATAAAACACTGCTTAGAGAGACTGAAGACTCTCTAAATAGATGACATATGCTGTTTCTGGATTGGAGGACTCTATTCCTAAATGGCAATTCTCCCCCAAATTAATACATAGATTTAATACAAGGTTTCTTTTTTTTTTTTGAGACTGAATCTCACTCTGTCGCCCAGGCTGGAGGGCAGTAGCATGCTCCTGGCCACTGCAGCCTCGACCTGCTGGGCTCAGGCGATCCTTCCGCCTCAGCCTTCCAAGTAGCTGGAACCACAGGCGCACGCCACCATGCTCAGGTAATTTTTTGATTTATTGTAGAGGCGAGGTCTCGCCAAGTTGCCGGGCTGATCTTAAACCCCTGAGCTCAGGCAATCCTCTCACCTCGGTCTCCCAAAGTACTGAGATTATAGGCTTGAGCTACCGCACCCAGCCAGATTTCTTAGATACAACACTAAAAGCATAATCTGTATAAGAAAAATTTTGATATATTGGACTTTATCCAAATGAAAATGTTTTGGACTTCAAAAAAATACGATTAAGAAAATGAAAATGAGCCTGGGCAGCATAGCAAGACCTCATCTCTACAAAAAAATCACCAAAAACTTAGCCGGCATGGTGACATGCACCTGTATTTCCAGCTACTTGGGAGATTGAGGCAGAAGGATCTCCTGAGCCCAGAAGATTGAGGCTGCAGTGAGCTGTGAGTATGCCACGACACACTCCAGCCTGGGTGACAAAGTAAGACCCCCAATTCAAAAAGAAAAAAAAATGCAGTAGCTCATGCCTATAATCCCAGCACTTGGGAGGCCAACACAGGAAGATTGTTTGAGCCCAGGAGTTCAAGACCAGGTGGGGCAACAGCAAGATTATGTCGCTACAAAAAAATTATTCAAAAAATTAGCTGAGTATGGTGGAGCATGCCTGTAGCCTCAGCTACTGTGGGGGAAGAGGGTGCTGAGATGGGGGGATCATTTGAGGCAAGGAGGTGGAGGATGCCATGAGCCAGGACCTTGCTACTGCGCTCCACTCCAGCCTGGGTGACAGAGTAAGACCCTGTCTCACAAAAGGAAGGAGGGAGGGAGGGAAGGAGGGAATGAAAAAACAAGCCACTGACTAGGAGAGAGTAAATACAAAATGTATATCTAATCTAATGAAAGATCCAGAATATACAGGAAATTTTTTAAAAAGAATTAATATCTCCAAGGATCTCTAAATGTGGAGATGAGTGTTTTATTAACTAACAGAACAACTAAAGCAAACAAATCGATTTCTCTTCTCCTTCAAAATACTCTTAAAAAGTTATCTGTAAAGCACTGGTGTGTCCTTCCTCCCCGTCAGGAATTAGGAGGAATGCTGGCAGGTAAGAGAAACATAAATTCCAGTCACAGGATAACATTTTCAAAAAGGGACCCACCCACCTTTGGGTGATTGTCATTTCACAGATGACTTCTGCAAACAGAGCAGAATCAAAGTGCTCGTCGAAATGGAGTTTTATGCTGAACCCATCAGCACTTAAATATGCCCTTGGCAGTGGGCAATGGTAGGCTGCGATCCCTGAGGGAGGACCCAAGCAGTCATCAGGGAAGACTCTCCCTGTCAGAGCTTAAGCAGCTACGCTGATTATTGGCATTTAGAACTTGTATTCCTCCCCATGTAACTTCGGGCAACTCAGTTTCAAAGCCATGTCCTGGCACCGGCCTGTTTAGACTAACTGATGAACTCCTCCTTCGCTGGGTAAAGAGGAAGACACTTTGCAAAGCGTTAAGTGATGTCAACTTACAGGGTTCTCTCACTCTGAAGTAAACCTAAAAACAAAATTAAAAAATAAAAACTGGTATAATGCATAAATCAACTTTTTAACACACCCCAAGTGATGTTAAGTAAAATAAAATGTGTAGGAGGCCATTGATTTGGACTGAGCTCCAACACTAGGTCCCAACAGACCAACCCAAATGCAGTGACTCATGCCAAAGTCCCAGGTCATCAAACCAAAACTAAGTTGCTTATCTGACCTGAGAAATCAGGAGAGAGAGAGAGTTAACAGCCCAAATTCCCAAACAAGCCAGCGTTAGCCTGAATGATAAGGAAGTGCCCTCTACATTATTACCCTTACAAGGAAAGTAACCTGATGTTAACCAATCCACTTTTTGTATTACGTTGTTTCCTTGTTCCTGTTAAGTTGTCTTATAAAAATTGACTGCCCTGCCATGTCCAGCACACCCGTTTTTAGATAAGATGCTACCCAATTTATGAATCACAAATAAAAGCCAATTTGATTATTTAACGTTTCAAATTTGTTGAAATGTTTCTCGACAGTTGTATGTATCAAGGGTTACTTCCTCCTAGAGCCACAGCTCATCAGCCCAAGTGAGCTAACTGACAAGGGACTGGCTGGAGCTGGGAAACCTAATCCAGCTACCTTGATCCAGGGGAAAGGGGGAGTTACACAGCTGTACCCCAGCTACAATAGGGTCGGCCTAGAGAACAGGTCCTCCCTTGAATAGTCACAGCTCTATTAAAGGTTAAGGAGAGAAAGTAGGTGGTGTTCGAAGCAAAACATCAAAGAAAACAACTCTGTTCCATCTGAACATGGATTTCCCGAACTCTCTTGGAAATTAGGTAGGGTATTAATAGTCCATATCATGATTTCCCTCTAATAAGAGTAGTGTACAGAAATGACCAACTTCCTCTCCCTTGCTGCTTAGTAAAGGTACAACAGGGAGACCTACGGGCTTCCAGCTGAACATGGGTCGGGCAGAAACTCTCAGACATGAACGCAATGAGCAGCCCTTCACACACTACTGCTGGCAAGAGTATATATCTCGAATTGCTGGGTCATATGTGGACACTATGTTTAACTGCTAGGCCTGAGCTGCTTTAGAAACCACTGAAAACATATTCTACCCATGTTCCTTCCAGATGTTAAACCAGAAGTATATGAAGGGGGATCCCCCCAAAAACAGAATTGTATTTTGGAGAGTAGGCCCCTTGTAGTCCAGACTTCCCTGCTAGGCAAAAGGTCTAGGAACCATTGACATCAGTGTAGCAGCTAGTGTTGTTGTGAGAGGCCGTGTTCAGCTTCAGTGAATTTTTTTTTTTTTTTTGAGTCTTTCAAGCATGTGCATTTCATGATGGGTGATTTACGGGCGCACCTGCCCACACTGTGCTGAGTGTTCAGCAGTTTTTAGCCCCAAACGGCATGACCGCCATGCCCCACCCTCCCTATTCACCTGATCTCACCCCAAGTGACTGTTTTTGTTTCCCCAGATGAAAAAAAGTCCTCAAAGGGAAACATTTTCCCACTGTGAAAGAGGTGGAACAAAAAATGGCAGAAGCACTAAAAGTCATCGAAATTGACAAGTTCAAAAACTGCTTTTTGAGCAGTGGAAAAAGCATCTTGATAGGTGTATTGCATCAAATGGAGAGTATGTTGAAGGTGACTGAAGTTTAAACATGTAAGAATAAATCCACAATGTTTTATAAATAAATTCTGGTTTTGGGGGGTTCCCCCCTCGCACGTGTATCTTCAATTTTATTTAGCTGGATTTTCTGTTTCACTGATTTACCAAGTTCCTTTCATTAACAATTATTAAAAGGAGCGGTGTTTCCTGTTTTAAGGGGGATATTTTGAAGAGGGAAAATTTGTAGAACTACACGTGCATGAAGTAGGAGTGCAATAATCCTATGAATCACCAGAAGTCGTTTCTCCAAAATCAGGTGAAATGGGGACTACAGATTTTCCTGATGCCTTCAAAGCACGCCAGCATTGTGGAAGGTCACTGTACTGTCTGCAGATACGTATGCCTATGTTTACTTGTAAAACAACTATGGATGTATAATTAATATGCCACAAAATGCATATGGCATAAAATCTCAAGCATACAATTTTTAGTGAATTCACAAAGTTGTGCAATCACTAATTCAAGAACATTTCCATCCTCCCCAGAAGCAGCCTGCATGCATCAGCTGTCACTCCCCATTCTCGTCCTACCCCAGCCTGTGGCAACCATTAATCTTCTTTTCTCTATAGATTTGCCTGTGCTGGACATGTCACATAAACGTAAACTCCAATATGTGCCCATATAAAAAGTAACTGCTCTGCCATGCCCAGCGCACCTCCTATTTTTAGCTGCCCCCTAATTTATGAATCGCAAATAAAGGCCATCTAGATCGCTTAACATTTCAAATTTGTTGAATTACACCCAGCTTAAAATTGAACATAATGCTTCCAAGATTCATGCATGTTGAGCGTGTATTCATTCTCCATTCCTTTTTAATGCTAAATAAGTCCACTATTTATGTGGCTATACATTGTTCATCCAGTCATCAGTTACTAGATGTGTGGACTGTTTGCACTTTTTTTTTTTTTGAGTCTCACTGTCACCCAGGCTAGAGTGCAGTGGCACGCTCATGGCCACTGCAGCCTCAACCTACTGGGCTCAGGTGATCCTTCCACCTCAGCCTTCCAAGTAGCTGGGACCACAGGTGCATACCACCATACCCGGCTACATTTTTGATTTATTGAAGAGATGTGGTCTTGCCAAGTTGCCCAGGCTGTTCTCAAACCCCTGGGCTCAGGCAGTCCTCTCGTCTCCACCTCCCAAAGTGCTGGAATTACAGGTGTGAGCCAGCACATCCAACTTTTTGATTAAAACAATCCTAGTGGATATGAAGCAGTATCTCATCGTGGTTTTGATTTGCTTTTCCCTATCGACTGTGGATGCCGAGCACCTTTCATATGTTAACTTATTAGCCATTTGTATATCTTCTTTGGAGAAATGTCTATTTAAGTCATTCCTCAATTGTTAACTGGACTGGCATAAAGAGTGCTTGCTGGATGTGGTGGCTCACACCTGTTATCCCAGCACTTTGGGAGGTGGAGATGAGAGGACTGCCCGAGCACAGGGGTTTGAGACCAGCCTGGGCAACTTGGCGAGACCTCATCTCTACAATAAATCAAAAAATTAGCCGGGCATGGGGGCACGTGCCTATAGTTGCAGCTACCGGAAGGCTGAGGTGGAAGGATCACCTGAGCCCAGTGAGTCAAGGCTGCAGTGGCTGTGAGTGTGTTACAGCACTCTAACCTAGGCGACAGAGTGAGACTCCTACTCAAAAAAAAAGAAGAGTTAAATACAGGGCCAGGCATAGAGGCTCATGCCTATAATCCCAGCACTTTGGGAGACAGTCAGAATACTGCTTGAGCCCAGGAGTTTGAGACTAGCTTAGGCAATATAGCAGGACCTTGTCTCTACAAAATCAAACAATTAGCTGGGCATGGTGGTGTGTGCCTGTAGTCCTAGCTACTCAGGAGACTGGGATGGAAGCATTGCCTGAGCCCAGAAGGTCGAGACTGCGGTGAGCCATGATCATGCCACTGCACTCTAGCCTGGGCAACAAAGTGACACCCTGACTCAAAATTAAATAAATAAACAAACAGGTAAATATAAGTTAACAGAGTGAGATCCAGCTCAAAATATAACAAACAGTTAAATACAAATTTACTACAGTTTACTACACGACCTGGTAATTCCTTTTTTAGGAAAACATGTCCTCGCAAAGACATATGTATGTGAGCGTTCATAGCATCATTATATTAATAAATTGGAAAGCCAAGTCTGTCAACTGATGAATGGAAAAACAGAGTGTGTTATATCCAAATAATAGAACACTAAATCAGCAACTAAAGAAACTAGGTACAGGTATATGCTAGAACATGAATGAACCTCGAAATATGCTAAAAGATCCATATGCAAAAGAATACAAACTGTATGATTCTACTCATGTGAAATTTCTACAAAGGGAAGATCTATACAGAAAGCAGATCAGTGTGGGCAGTGGCTGAGGATAGGAGCAGGAATTAACAGCAAAGCAGCATGAGGACATTTTCTGGGCTGATGGAAACTGTTCTAAAATGGATTGCAATCATGGTTGCACAGTCACTAAAACTACTATACGTTTACAATGGGGTGAATTCTATGGAGTGTAAACTATACCTTAATACAACTTTTTTTCAAAGTACCAAGACATCAAAGTCTTAGAAATAACTATTTTAAAATGCACTGGCTTGGGTCAGGTGCAGTGGCCCAAGCCTGTAATCCCAGCACTTTGGGAGGCTAAGGCGAGTGGATTGCCTGAGCCTGGGGGTTCGAGATCAGCCTGGGCAACTTGGTGAGACCTCGTCTCTACCCTATATCAAAAAATTAGTTGGGCATAGCAGCATGCACCTGTAGTTCCAGCTGCTTGAAAGACTGAAGCATAAGGATCGCCTGAGCCCAGCAGTTCAAGGCTGCGGTGGCCATGAGCGTGCCACTGCACTCCAGCCTGGGCAACAGTGAGGCTCCAACCCTAAAAAAAAATCAAACAAATAAATAAATGTAAAAATAAAACTTTACAATTCTAGAAGAGAATTTAGTCATTTTAAAAAATGCCCTGGCTCACAGCCCATTCATTTTGAATAATTTCAACGCAGTGAATTCTGATAGATACTATTAGCATTAAGAACATTAGCATTTGCTTAGAAACAGAGCATGCTACATTTAAAGGAGTCCAAGGACACTCATCTCTAAAACCTGATTAATTAAGCCTCTTTTAGCTAAGAGTCACATAATTATGTGACAAAGTCACTGTCAACAGCTTCCCTTTAGCATGGTCTCTCAGCCATTCCATGAGTTTTCCACCAACTTTGTCTTATTGTATTCCTTTTTGTAAAAATCTCTAGCTTGATATCGCCCAAATCTTCCATTAGATTTAAAGTTTTCTCAGAATATTTTATGACCTGAAATTTTAATACTTTATATGAACATGCATTTATATATACTTTCTAAATACCGTATTTTTCTTGTTTGCTCATTAAGCCACTCACATGCTGCCCCTGGTAAATTCAAACACTTAATTCTTTCAAGTCAGGCCTTGTTTTCACTATTTTGACTAAATATTCTGCCTAAATAGTGCTGCCTTCTGTGTTAAGACTGGCTCTAATTTCAGCCAGATTCCATTTTTTTCCATTCCACTGACGGATTTGCCAAAGAGGTAATATGCCCTCTAAAGCCAGCCATTAAAAAAATTTCTTTTTACTGAGTTTTTTTTCCCAAACCAAATCTCATATGAAATACTAATATCCTCCAGCAAATAGATAGCTATAAAGGAAGAGGCACCCTGCCATGGCCTAGCCTCATGAAAGACAGCAGTCCCAAGTTACAGCTTGAAAACCAACGCTCTACATTACAAGCTACAATGTGCTTTCTGCACAGTACAACTACAAAAAATTAAACGGAAAATAACTTAAGCAATGCTTGAAACAAAAGAGAAACCTGAATATACTTACATTTAAAATACTTGTAAAAAATCTCAATTAAAGAGATAGATGACTGTAAAACGATTCCCTTTAAATAACTTCTCTTTAAAACTCCATAAATATAGACATTACTTATCAGAAATTCCATTTGCTACAAAGGCTGTGCACCTTTTATAACTTCCTTATTTATGACAGATTTTTTTTTTTAAATGGAAAATCAAAAGCCACATTAACAAAAAACGTTGAACCTAGTGGAAAACTGTCAAGTAAATGAGTCAGTGAGCAAGAAATGCCACTTATTCAACAGGCAGTAAAGAAAGTAAGATGACAAGAATGCACTAATAAAACCATCATGGAACGGTATTATGACTTTGAAAAAATAACACTATCTGCCTCCACAATCAGGTACAAATAATGCAAATATTCAACAAAAATGCCAGCAAATAGCAAAAAAAAACCTGGAAAAGGGACTTGTACTACTGGGAATTTTCAAATCTGTCTTAACTAGAAAATGAATACTCTTTTCCCAGAAATCAAACATGTCATGATAAATAATTTCATATTTCTGTGAAATAAAAATATAAATTATTACTATGATTGTAAAAATGGAGGCAATAAAGAGTTCAGAAATATACTCAAGTTTATAATCAATTAGATGATAAGCCATAATTTGAACCCTGATTATCACATTATGTAGCAATCACAATTCAGGTTTTGGCCCTCAGTTATTAAGATATATGTTAAATAGTTCACAGTTAAAAACATTTTATCATTACATTACCAAATTTGATAAAATCTTATCAAAACATCTAAGTATTCAATATAAGTTATATTGTTAAAAGTATAACATTTAAAGAAAACTGCTGAGGAGCCAGATAAGTATTTTCTATTAAATATACACCATTTAACATTTAGAACTACATAAATTAATTCTTGCTGAAAGTTGATGCAATTTTACAAAGGCATATTTTGTTAACCATAATAAACTTCCCCAGCACCACTTTCCTTTTTTATTCCAAAATTCTTTCAATGAGGTTTAACTTTCTTCTGTTCCTCATATGTAAAAATTAATGGTTACAATATGTAGTCTTGATAGCAACATGTTTAAAAATCTAAGCAAAGTTTACATTAAGCTAGCTACAACTAAAAGTTTTTGATTATCATCAAATAAAAAAATAAGTGAAAACTTCATTCACTTAGATCTTTCTGAGGGAAAAAAAATAGTGAACCTTGCTTAAATAAGAATTCTCCAGTAAAGATGTTATGTAAAGGAGTTCACATGTTATTTTGTTGAGTAAATTTACTTTCTCTCATTAAAACTTTTTAGCAGTCTGAGGAAGGACACATACTTACAATGCTATATTATACAACTACAGTATTTTTAATTAAATAAAGCAGCCCAATATAGCTGTAAACATTTTAAATGTAGTAAACGAGACTTGGCATGTCTTTTCTTCCTAAAACTTGCCATTACAATGCTCTTTCCATGAATAATTATTCTTCCTGGAAAAAGTTCTCAGGTATATTTTAGTCTATAAAAAATAATACACTGAAATAATTTGTGAAAAGATTTAGTCATGGCAATTTTACTGAAGCTTTTATTGCCTCTGTTGGTAGTATGACAGGGATTTTAAGAAACACAATTCAGCTTACAGAGATATGCAGATGATATTCATTAAAGATAATCTTGATCTCAAGTATTTTTATATGTGTATCTGTTTTGACATTTGGCAAAAGGAAACTGTACCTATGGTTCAGTTTAAAACAAAGAATCAGCATGGGGAGTTTACCAGAATGAAGACTGAAACACTTAAGAGTTAAAGCAATTCAAGTTTTGTGTGTGTGTGTGTGTGTGTGTGTGTGTGTGTGTTTCTCTGTCAATCTCTCACTCTGTCTCTCTCACAGACTCACACACACACAGTCATATGTATAAGTATTTTTTAGTATAAAATATTCTCTGTAACCAGATATTTATCTTCAGAATAATCACACCACATTAATCAGTCTTCTTTTCAGCCCTAGTAAAAGTTTTGTTTAATTCTAAGATGCCATCATAGTGAATGAACAACCTTAACTTTTATGCTACATAATTATATTCAAAGCTTTATGTATTTGTTTATAATTACACAGTAATTATAAATGTTTAGTACCAAACTGATGACAAACACTATTTTGTTGAAAAGGTTTTGCATTTAAAAGGAAAAATCTGTAAAACCCAAGGCACTAGGCCACGAACCAATATCAGAGACTTTTATAGAAAACAATTTATATAGAAAAAAAAAAGCTAATGGGATCTCATTTCAAAACACAGCATACTTGAATTAATCAACCTGAAAACAATACCATAACTCAAAATCTCCACAACAGGAAAAAAACAGTACATATATATATATATATAGATATATATATATATATATATCTCTTTTTTAAATTTTTCATAATTGAAGTTCCTCTTTATATTTACAAAAATGAAATCAGGAAATACTGAAAGCAGCAGGATCCTTCTTCTTTTCTCTTTTTCTTTTAATAACCAATTCCAGTAGCCTGAATAGAAATTTTCAAATTTTTCTTTTGGTAAAATTGCATTCTTGAATTAAAATTATGATTGGAATATTAATATATCATCTATGGGGAAAGCTTTCTAATCGATTTCAAAATTATGTTAAGTAAAAAGCAGTTTTAATATGTCACTGTTTCTTAAAATCATTTCCATATCTGCATAAAATATACTGCTATTCTGACATACATTCCTTTGTTAATATCAACCCTAGACCTTAGAGAGTGTCTAGATATACCAAGCAAAATCTATTCCTATTAAAGACCATAATCATCCAACACTTGAAGTATTACATTTCTAACCTGCCTTACGGAAATGTTTAAGAAAGCAAATAAACCCTTCTTCACATATCAGTGAGTGAACAGAAAAATGAGCATTTTCAGTATGAAAGTAGTTCATAGGTCTTATAATGAAAAAAACACATACAAGACAGCATTCTGCTTTGATGAGAAAACTGAGCTGATTTGAGTGAAACAAAAACAGTAAAGAGACTAAATAATTTACAAAAATAGAAGCCAGATTGGTATTTTGCATCAAGTGTATGCTTGTGGAAAATCTTTGCTCCTGAAGTAAATATTTGGCAACCACAGTGATTAGCAGTTAAAGCAATTTCAACAAAATAAGAAGTCATCAAAAATGGACTATTTGTCTGAAAGAGCAGTACCTATATTATAAAGATTGAACTTCATGGCTCATCACAACCACTTTTAAAATTTAATTCCTACTATCTTCTTATAAATTAAGAGAATTTTATTTGTGTTCCATAGTGCGATGACCAAAAAAAAAAAAAAGTAAAAACAAAACAAAAAATAAACCCTCATGCCTAAATTTAGAATATTGTATTGTGTAGCAATCCAAAACATTCAAAACAAATTAAATAGTTTAACTTATTTGACAGGCATATAAGCATTTCAAAAGCATAATGAAATCCAATTAGGTAGTGCATAATGTAGACAGGAGTGGAACCTAACATTATGCAGACATTTTCTAAATAAAAGCTCCCTGTAGGACAACTATATATAAACATGGGTAAGTTAAGTGCAGACTTGTTCTGTGGAACCTTTTTGAAATTGAGAGTCTGAAACACAATACATTTTCAGGTAGGCACCAAGTTATCCTAAAAATTTCTCATGTTGGTTATTTTGACAATTTTTTTCCATCAGATACTCTACTCACATCAACAATACATGTGATTTGCCAGGAAAAAAAAAAATCCCCCCAAACCATCATTCCAGATCCGGTACACTTAAATATATCACTCTCATTGGAAGTGCTATCAGCGTAGTCTTTGCAACTAGCCCAAAGTGTATATTTAAGAAGTTTTTATAAATTGTTTGTGATGTTCATATGTTTAATTCTTATGCCAACTGCTTTCTGATGAAGACAGCATTGTGCTTTATGCAAGAATGGAAACCTCAAAATAATCACCATAAAGCTTCTAAGACTTATGGGAGAATAAACTAGGATGGTCCACAGATATAAGATGAAATCCACAATGTTGGAATTATAAATGTTTAGAGCGGCCCAGACTAGAAGACAAGCCCAAACCACCATTAGAAGAATGAAATACGATATGGTCCAAGATGTATCCTTAAAGTTTTGTTTCAACCCTCAGTCTGAATTGTGAGGATTGATCTTCAGTTCAGTCCAGCCAGCAGAAATTGACTGTGCAATTTTCCGTTGCATTTATTGTACAGACTATGTACATTCTAGAAGGTTCCTTTAGTGCTACACTGTTGTACTTTTTGTCCCAGCAATTTGAGGGCGTGCAAATTCCACAAAGTCATCGATAAGAACAGGCCATGCTCCTGGAAAAAAGAAAAAAAAAAATAGAAGAGTGGAAGAAGAAAAGCAGAAATAAAGCTAAAATTTTACTAGAATCCTTTTAAAAATACCTTCCTGCCGGACACGGTGGCTCACGTCTGTAATCCCAGCAATTTGGGAGGCAGAGGTGAGAGGACTGCCTGAGCTCAGGGGTTTGAGACCAGTCTGAGCAACTTGGCGAAACCTCATCTCTATAACAAATCAAAAAAAATTAGCCAGGCGTGGTGGCGCATGCCTGTGGTTCCAGCTACTTAGACGGCTGAGGCAGAAGAATCACCTGAGCCCAGCAGGTTGTGGCTGTAAAAAGCCTTGATTGTGCCACTGCACTCCAGCCTGGGTGACAGAGTGAGACTCTGACTCAAAAAACAAAAAAACCTTTCTCATAAGCCTTAAAGTGTATCATTCTTATCAATTCTCACTATTAAGTCTCAAAACTCATTTTCTGTAGTTTCTACCCAACATATTCCTTATATTCCCTTTGATCTCCTATTGCAACATTTGGTTGTCTCTTGAGTGATAAAAAATAAGGTTTCTGGCAATTAATGAATAATATTATGGTTTCCTGAAAGCCACTGAAGTCAGGCAATGGAAGTAATGCGGTGAAAACTGACAGCCTGAGAATGGCTATAACTTGATGGTTTGCTGCCAGTGCTGAAAGCATGGCAGGGGAAACACGTTTTCAGGCATGTTGTAGCAATCTTACCAAGATAATTAACAGAAAATGTCAAACTCCATCTTATTTAATGATAATAGATTACTAAAAGATTATCAGACATATGCAGGATTAATTATTTATCACTTTTTAGTGGAGACTATAAATGACAAAATAAAGAGAAGAAATATTATCATCCCTGATTAGGTAAAATGGTTACAGGATACTTTTAAAGAGGCCAAGGTCACAGGAGGTTTTTCAAAGAATACTCCATCTATTCACCAATCTCAAAAATGTATCCAGCTAGTTCTCAAGGGGGACTAGGAAGTATGTGTGAATAAGTCGATGTCAATAACTGCCACATATAGAAAAATAAAAGTCTGTTTCCTGGGAGTATGAAAAAATACAGAAAAGCATTCAATCAGTGAATATTTATCGAATGCCAATAGTATTACACTTGGCAGCTGAAAGTACATTTCACATTAGACAAAGTCATTGAACTTATTAAGGAGTGTGTAATCAACCTTACATGCAAAACTAACAGATAATAATGAAATATGTACAAATAAGTATAAAAGTACATCAAGAAGAGAACAGATTCCTAAAATAAACTGAAGACCTAAAACGTGCTTGAAAATTACTAATGCCTATCTGGCAAGACATAATACTGAGAATGGAAAGAAACAGAAGCATATAGATTGGTAAAGAGATGAAAGTATTTCATATATTCAGAAGAGTATAAATACACGCTCAGAAGAGAGAAATCCAATCTGTAAAAAACAGAAGTGCATATAAGTAGTTCAGGAGAGTATGATAAAAAGAGATAAAAAGGGAAATTTTAAAAAACCTACCTTCTTCATCATAATTAGACATGTCATCTGCAATCATTGTACTGAAGTCTAAAAGAAGATTCCAAGTATCTTTTGGTATGGATCGTTTATGATGTTCCTATTGAAAAAAACAAAAATAAAACAAATTTAAATCACAAAAAGAGTTAGGAAAAAGCAGTCCAGACCATTCTAAATACAAGAATGCAAAATAACTATGAAACAAAATACTGGTAATCAAATTTCTCATTCCATTACATATGTTAGCTTATCTTTAAACAGCAGAATTTTAAAGAAGACATACAGAACAGCAGAAAACATGAACTCACCAACAAAAATTTATTCCATAAGTCTAAGAATTTAAATCTTCCATTAAGCACTAAGTTCCAGTAGGCAATGGCCATTTCTAGATCTGAAATAAAAATAAATTATGTATTCAAATGCTATGAATATTTGTCCCTGAAATTAAAACAAAACAAAAACAAAAACAGCTAAGACCAAAGAAAGCCTGAAAATAAAAAGCTTGTATCCTGAATACTTAGTTATTGAAAATGTCCCATCAAGTTAAGCCCAGGATTTGTACCCTTCTCTCCTCACCAATGACAAGGGCCTTCAGCACAAAAACGATACCATTTACCCCACAGGGGTATTCATAGTTAATAAGCATACTAGCTCACAAGTGTTTAAATCTAATGTACACCGAGGTTTCTCAACCTGGGCACCTTTGACATCTGGGGCCAGTTAACTCTTTGTTGTAGGGGCTGTCCTGTGCGCTGTAGGAAACTTAGCAGCACCCTGGCCTTTACCCACTAGATGCGAGTAGCAGTTTCACTCCACTCCCAGTGGGGACAATAAAAAAATGTCTCCAGATGCTGTCAAGGTCACTGATGAGAATCTGATGTACACCTATAGGTTAGAATCCTACTCCTACTCACAATCCCAACCAGTATCTAAGTTGTTCAACTGACTTTATTTGGGCACGCAGCAGAGAAGGGTCAAGCAACACTGCCAAACACGACACAGAACCACACTTGTCAGACGACAGAGAGGAAAACTGTATGTCTTCTTTAGTTCTCTTTCAGGGAACTAATTAGGAAAGCAACTAGTTTTTATCAGTGAATTTATATCTCCACGACAAGGAAAATTACATATCTCACATAACTGAAAAGTCCTTTTAGATGAGCTCTCAAAACCATTCTGGATGGTCTGAGGAATCACGAGACTAGCAGAGACAAAGGCAAGTACAGCCCCAATTTTTAAAAATAATAAAAATGAGTAAACTTGATGCAAATCCACTGTCAAGACCAGATGACCTATAAGAAATCAATTAAAAGTCACAATAGCTGGAAACCTGCAAGGTTGGACCTTAACTTTTTCAAAGATAGAGACTACATATCCACATACTAGCAGACTAAAACCCATAGCAGACATTCGCCAACTGCTGAGTGAACCAGCTTCCTATGGTTTCACATAGAAACGTATTTACCTTCAAATCTGTCATCGCCATCTTCTTTCAAACTCAGTGAAAAGGGTGCATCCCTTTTCTTCTATTCAAGGATAAACCCTTACACCTCTATTCTGAATCCAACACCAGCCAGCCCCTGCAAGCAATCTTGTCTATCGAGAGCCTCCCCTCTCTACGTCTTCAACTCTGCTTTGTCCTCTGGCTTTTCAAACTCTACAGGACACATGCTCAGGTTATCACTTATTTTTAAAAAATCTTCCTTGGATCTCTTATCATCTTATCACCCTTTACAGATACCCTTGAAATAATACACAGAATTTTCTACTTTTATATACAATTTGTTCCTGAAAACATGTCTGAAAGTCAAGTGCAGATTCCCATGTTTTAAGAGAACTAAAAAATGTTATGACACCAATTCCTAATGGTACTTTCTTTTTAATCTCTGCAGTCTTTAAAGCCCTACATCTAACATTCCTTTCAGGTTGTTTAATTCTGTTCTTTTCTTTACCAACTCAACATACTTATTCAGCTGAGACTAAAGATTTACTTTCTTTGCATGCCTGATTCACTTCACATTAAACTTTTGAGAACTGAGATTACTAGTGTTAGCATTTTTCCTTTTCAACTAATTTTTAAAACATAAAGATGACAAATAATGAAATATTCAAATAACTACAAACACTGCTATACCTATAAATGCTCATTTGTCAGCTGATACACTAAAATAAGAATCTGACAAGAATAAGAGTGTCCTTGCAGGCTGTTTGAAAGTTCTGGCTGCAGAAGGAAAGAATTTCTCGCAGCCTACATTCACTGCCCCATTTCCTCACCTCCTACACACTCTAATCCTATTCGCCAGTGTCCATCTCTGTCACCCACCCCAGTGAAATTAACCACCGAAGGGTCACCAGACCCTTCTAGTTGCCAAATACTTTTATGTCCTCTCTGTCATATTTGACAGAACTGAGCACAACTCCTGATGGAATCGTCACTTCCTCCAGCTTCAATGCCAGCACTCCACTGATCTTCCTCTGACCTATCTAAGCTTCTCATTTCCTTTTACTGGCTCCTCTTCCTCATTCATCTACTAAATGCTGGTGTTCTGTAACAGTGTGTGTCAACAATAACCACTTCTCCTATTCCCTCAGATTTTCAACCTATCATGGTTTTCCATGTTATACATTCAAACCACCTCTTAACAACTCCTAAATCTGAAACCTACTGTTATATTCTAGACTCCTATCTAACTTCCTAAGGACATTTCAACTGGGGATCCACATACACACATTCAAATTCAGCAGGGCTCAAACTGAACTCGTTATCTTACCTCTAGAGACCTGCTGTGCCTTCTCTCTTTCAACCAATGTCACCACCCCCTACAGTGTTTCTCAATGAAACACATTTTTGCCTTGTAAGAAACTGTCCTAGGCCTTGTGGGATGTTTAGCACCTCCCTATAGCCAGTAAAAACCCTAGGCCATTATGACAAACAAAAAACAGCCCCACAGATTCCCTAATGTTCCCGGCTAGGGAAGACTCCTGTCTCTTCTTCATCATACACATCCAATTAAAATACCTTTTAAATGTATCTCTTCTCCATCCCCACTGGCAAGGGGGCTCCATAACCAACCTCTCTTCTTCTAGACCTGCCTCCACTCCTTCTAAAGGACCACAGTGCTTTCCAATAGACCTTTCAGGCATGAATCTGGTGTCACTTCCACGTTTAAATTCTTCAGCGATTTCCTATTGCCTTTAGATAAAATCTACACTGCTAGTCAAATGAACTCACTTGCAGTTCCTCAAACAGTCAATGTTCTCTCACCTCTGAGAAAATGAACATGCCAATCCTTCCACTTGGAATGGCTTCTTTTTTCTTTTGGCCTTGAAAATGTACATTTATTCTTCAAGGCTCAAAAACTATATTAAAACCCTTTTGAAGGTATCACAAACTCTCCCAGATAGACTTAAGATGCTCCTTGACTTTACGCTCCCAGAGTAAGCAGTCAATAAGTGGTTTTGAATAAAAAAGGAAGACTCAAAAAGATTAATAAGGTATAACTAACAGCAGAAATACAGAAGATTAAATTACACAAGGATAAAATGTCAACTGCCACAGATATAAGAAAAACTACCCATTAGAAAGAAATATCTAAGCAATGGAGATAACAGCCTAGCTAGAGAGAGATAGTTTAACAAAGTAGCTTAGAGCATGAGTCTTCATCTCTTAAACTCCAACTCTACCACTAGTCAAGTGAACTTAGGGCAACTGAGTTGACCTCTCAATGATTCAGGTTAAAATGAAGCTAACAAAAGTGCCTACCCTTAATGGGTTGTTGTAAGGGTTAAGTGAGTTAATATACATAAAACGTTTACAACAGTACTTGGTCAATAATATAGGAGTTCTTACTATTACTGTGTTTATTCTTTTTTTTTTTTTTTTTTTGAGTTGGAGTCTCACTCTGTCGCCCAGACTGGAGTGCAGTGGCCGCTCCTGGCCACTGCAGCCTCGACCTGCTGGGCTCCAGCGATCCTTCCGCCTCAGCCTTCCAAGTAGCCAGAATTACAGGCAT
>CAUYQG010201400.1:0-42655 GCA_963574415.1 Tarsius wallacei | reverse complement strand
CCACGCCCGGCTGATGTTTTGATTTATTGTAGAGATGAGGTTTCGCCTGCCCAGGCGGGTCTCGAACCCGCGGGCTCAGGCAATCCACTCACCTCAGCCTCCCAAGGCGCGGGATTACAGGCTGAGCCACCGAGCCCGGCTAAGTCTGGCTTCTTATGTACACAACCATTCTGCCTTTCAAAGACAGCATGAGAAAGTGGGGTAGAATCTAAGAAAGAGGAAGACATTTCAGACAGGCATCTAAAGTAATAGAGTAGAAGGTGAAGAAATGATGCACTGTGATTGGAGAGCAGTGAAGTTGAGATGCCATGGAAGGTATACTTTATTGTAGACATCAAGCCTTTAAAAGGTAGTCAAAGCAGTGGAATTCACATAATTTCAGTGAAACAGAGTGAAAGACAAAGCTATATTGGGGTGATAGAAAGAATAACTGAGTAAAAGTTGGACAGAGAAGCGCGCGCGTGCGCACACACACGCAAACACACCCCACTCTATATTCTTTCTACATTTATATATACATATGTATATTAAAACTAGCACTTATTAAATGCCTACCAAACACAAATTCTACATTAGATAAGTTATACAACTTAAATAATTTTTTTACAAACATGTGACATACCTTTTTCATGGAGATAGTGTAAGTAAAGATACTCAGACAGTAAATACTAATGACTTGTTCAAGGGCAAGCTATCAATAATTCAAAGCCAATTTTACATGACTCCAAATTCTGCTTTTATCACTACGCATCATCATTTTATAAGTATATGTTCATACTACATTAAATAAGTTTCCAGATTTGCTCAACCTTTTGGTATTTAACTGTGACTTAAGCTAATTATGCGCCATAAACTAGATTATATTAAATATTATTAATTTAACATTAATTGTTGTGCTAATCTGTCGAAAATAAGGAAACTGAAAAGCCACTTAAGCTGAGAAATGGAAAACATCTATCTAATATACTATAGATTTTTAAGCATTTATTAAGACTATGTACCAAGCACTATGCTAAGTGCTCTTACACATATTATTTTATTTAGTTTTCTCAACAAACCCCAAAAGTAAGTACTATTTTTTTAATGAATAGTAAAACTGAGATTACTTCAAGCTCTCCTAAAGACCCAGAGCCAGGAGCTGACAGAGCTAGAATCTGAACCAGCCATTTGACTCTATGTCCAACGGTCTTTCGTCCACCCTGTGCTGCCAAATTTCTGATTCAGTGGCCCCTTTGCTGGTTTGCTGAGACAGCCCGCAAAGCCAAGGAAACTGCTCACGGCTGCTCCCAGAGGCCAGCCCAGGTGTTCAACTCCTGGCCTTGCCTGCTGTGGATTATGCTTACTAGAGGCTTTTTTAAAAGGCGACTCACAAAATAACCCTATTATTAGTATTATAATCATTATTATCATAATCTTTTCTCTGAAATAATTTCCGTAAAATATATTTACTAGAGGAGAGGAGCACTTGAAAAAAAAAATGCTAATCCATCCTCTACCACACAAACCCCAGATGGCCTTGTTTTAAGTGGAGGAAGACACCATAATAATAACCACGATTACCATCAATTCCACACAGTGGCAGATGTGAAAGACATAAAGATGCTGGGATGCTCCCATAGAAGTTCAGAAAAATCTTTCTGTTCTCCACACAACAGAAAAGCATGAATCCGTGTTAAAGAATAGGTTCTGTACAGTTACATTTTAATCTTTCTTGCATATCTATGCCCCAGATGGCCCCATGTTTAATCGGAAGAGAATAATAGTCACTTTGTGAGCAATTCAGGGGAAATTACAGAAGTATGGAAACTGCCCTGTGTATCTTTATTCAATTTTCTCTTGTTTCCCTAGCAGCATGAATAAGAGTGGTGCACACATTTTCAGCTGAGGGCGCCATTTTGATTTCTGAAGGAGAGGAGAGCCAAATGAATTATGCTAAAAGATCCTTCTGCTTCCCTCTCGGACTCACAACATAGGAGAATAAAGGGAGATCTTCCTACACAGGTGCTCCCCTTCCCCTTCTCACACACATAAGGCATGTGTGAGGCAGTGGTGCCCCCTAGGAAAAGTGAGGTGGTATAACAGCCCCATTCCAAATCGTCATTCTCTGGTGCCATGTCACTTTGGTGCTATTGTACTACCCTACTGACAGCATAATAAAAAATAAAAGGTTACAAGTGTGTCCTCCCATTTCAGGTTCCTAACTGCAAGTGCATCAGACACTGGAAGTTATTTTCCAATGTTTTTTCATCAGTGTTTTAAAATTTACAACTTGATTTACATAAATACTGTTCAAGTAAACCATATCAGATTTTAGGAAAGATATCATTTGCTCCTTAACCTTAAAATATAAGGCTTTTTACATTTAGTAAAATAATTTAATGTTGAGTCTCCTTGCCCAGATAGAGGGAAGGAGAGAGGAATCATTCTTTGAGCAACTCCACACTAGTTCATAATGCTGGTCCAGTGTTTTATAGGGGTCACACTGTTTAATTTCCAATCAACTCTGGGAAATCATTATATCCTCTTGGATTGCAGACAAGATAACAGAGTAAGGCCCTACATAACTTACTGAAGACCCCATCTGATCTAGAAACTGATATTAGAATCCAAAGCCTCTCTCTTCCCAAGTCTCTAGAGTATCAGCAATGATAGAAGCAGAGATCAGAGAAGACCTTGAGTCTCTCTTCTTACAGCACCTACACTAAAGATACTGCTTGTTTAGCAATGACCTGAAAAAATAGAACCTTGGAGCTGAATAAAGATTCTTAGAGACCCTTAATTTTCAATTGAGAAAATCAGACATTACAAAAATAAAGGACATTCACTAAAGCTACACATCTAATTAAGGGGTGGGTTCAGGTCAAAGTCGACTCTCACTCCCAAGCAAGTGTTCTCTCCATCCACCATGGAATGAGATACAGATAACTTGCATTCAATTCTGCCAGCAGAAACCCCAAAGTCTTCATCCTAAGGACATATCCCTGGGTGAGCCAGTATCCATATCCTATTTCCTGTCCTCCATAAAATTAGACAATTTTAGCAAAAAACAGACAATTGCTAAGGTTAAACCTTGCAAGCTGGATTCGGTGGCTCATCCTGTAATCCCAGCACTTTGGGAGGCCAAGGTGAGTGGATTGCCTGAGTCTGAGGGTTCAAGACCAGCCCGGGCAATTTGGCGAGACCTCATCTCTACAATAAATAAAAAATTAACTGGGCGTAGTAGTGTGTGCCTGTAGTTTCAGCAACTTGGAAGGCTGAGGTGGAAGGATTGCCCGCGTCCAGCAGGTTGAGGCTGGAGTGGCCGTGAACATGCCACTGTGTTCCAGCCTGGGCGATGGAGTGAGAATCCAACTCAAAATAAAAATAAAAAAAACAACACCTTGCAGTCTGCTGTTTCTTTAAAGAATTCTCTCTGGTAGTTTACATCTTGCCTAAAGTAAATGATTCAAAAATTCCAATTATTTAACAATCATTACCAAAAGGGCAACAAAAATTCCACTATGTAGTTATTTATCTTAGGGAAATAAAACTCTTTTTGAAAATGTAAGGGTATTATTTAAAAGTCTTTTCCCTCCTCTCTGTCTTAAAATTCCAATCATTCTTTTTTTTTTTTTTTAATTTTAAAGATGTGGTGTGCAATTCAGGGTTAGGTATATAAATATTCATTATGCAGGTACCCTTGTTGTTGAGGTGTGCCCCCCGGCAGATTCCTACTACTGCCAATACCGCCTCCCCACCCCCAGGCAGTTTCCCACTACTGCCAATCCTTTTCTTATAGTGTTATGATAAAGGACATTCACTAAAGCTTGTTCAAGCTTATTCAAGATCCACTTATGAATGAGAACATGTGATACTCAGTTCTTTGTTTCTGTAATAGATCACTCAGTATTATAGCCATTCTGAAGAATACTAGTTATATATCATCTTCTTCTTCCCTCTTCATTTGTGCTTGGCAATATGATATCCACCAGCTACATGTGGCTATTATACCTAAATGTAAATTAATTAAAATTGATAGAATTAAAAATTGTATTGCTTCAGTTTTACTATCCACAATTCAAGTGTCCAACAGCCATATGCGGCTATTGGCCACTATACTGAATAGCACAGATTCAGAACTTTTGCATTATCAGAAAATTCTACTGGACAATACTGCTCTAAATGCTGAGGACACTATTTTTAAAAATTACTGTATTGACCAGATGCAGTGGCTCAGCCTGTAATCCCAGCACTTTGGGAGGCCGAGGCGAGAGGATTGCCTGAGCCTGGGGGTTGGAGACTAGCCTGGGCAACTTGGTGAGACATTGTCTCTACAATAAATCACAAAAACTAACCTGGCGTGGTGGTATGCATCAGTAGTTCCAGCCACTTGGAAGGCTGAGGCGGAAGGATTGCCTAAGCCCAGCATGTAGAGGCTGTGGTGGCTGTGAGTGTGTCACTGCATCCAACCTGGGTGACAAGAGTGAAACTCCAACTCAAAAAAATAAAAATAAAAGTAAACTACTGTATTAACACTTACAATTATACTGTTTTAAAGTGTAAAAAACCTTAAAAAGCATAGAGTCCAATGCTTCAGGTTATACAAGAGAAAAGAAACATTGTTAATAGGTGACACTGCCACAGAAAGATGCCATAGAAAAACAATCATCATGAATGCGCATTCATTTCCTGTCAGTGCAGTCAGCTTCATCCCAGCTTTAGTTTGTAAGGTCTTCAGGCAAAAGCAAATGCTGTTCATTTGTTTATTCCAATGTCTAACACCCTACCTAATACATGGTGGAGAGCTAGGGAATGTTTGTTGATTGACTTAGAAATGTTATCAAGAAGAGCACTGTGTCCTCATTTATAATCAATCTATCTCATAGTAATAAGGTTTAGAGAAAATGAGATAACACCAAGGTGAAGCATTGGCAAAGAGGGTGTATAGTCTGCTGCCTGCTACGTCACTGCCAGGCTGGAGCTGGTTTCCAGAGCAGATATGGGCAGACATTGAACAGGTACAAGGCGTATCTACCTGGGCAGATGTTGGGTGGCTCTCCCAGCTAAGGAGAAGCTCCTTCTGACATACAAGACACACATTCAAAGGCCTCAGCAAGGGCAGTGGAAATCTAGGCAAGGAGCTGGCAGTGGGATTCTAGGGAATGTATCAAAAACAAACCATATGTAAAGGTCAAACTTAGTAGCTGATATCGGCAGAGGCGTCTCTCATTCCCCTCAGAAAATTGAGAGTTTTCAGAAGTAAAATTACATTTTCTAGATCAGGAACTTACCAGAGGGAACAAATCAGGTTGCCCCAGACAGAAACTAAGATCCTGCAAAAGAGGCAGGACAAAGACCATTTTCAAAAGTATTTTAATTGTTATTGTTTGTGAACAATTAGCTTGACCTAGTAAGCATGAATTTGCAGCTCTTTCTTCTCTATCTCCCCTCTCTCCTGCGTCAGCTCAAGTCAGGGCAAAGAAAAGAGAAGGTGGGACAAAAGGCAGGACTGACAGAGAATAAGCAACTGGGGGGCGCCGTCAGACTGCAGGGTGCTCAAGGCAACACTGGGATGGGGAGATAAAGGTGTGGGGGCAACCCTAGATTACCCAGTGTGCCACTAACCTTTGTAGGGAAGTTTAATTTTTCTTCTTGTTAAATTAAGCGCAGCCCAAAGCTGTCTCCTTGAATATTTTGGGTTTCTCTCTAACCTTTCACATGGTGAACTATAACCTCACTGGATATGTAAACAGACTGTAGCCTACTCTCCTGTGAATCATCTAGTTTTGGGTCAACCAAAGGCAGCCAACCATTCAAACCAGGTTCAAGTGAGGCAAATGCAGAGCCGTGACCAATCCAGCTGTTTCGGTACCTCGGTTCAGTTTTCTGTAGGTCATTTTCCTTTTTCTGTCCATAAATATTCTTTGGCCATGTGGATGCACTGGAGACTTTCAGAGTCTTACTCTGGTTCAGGAGGCTGCCTGATTCATGACTTGTCCTTTGCTTAGTTAAACTCTGTTAAATTTAGTTTGTCTTAAGTTTTTACTTTTAACTCCCTGAAGGTTCGATCATTTGAATTTATAAAACAAACTGATAGTAAACAGATTAACAGGCAAAAAGAATTGCAAATTTATAATATGCATACATGTGTGCAGGAATCAGAAAAATATAAACACTCAAAGAAAAGGGCCAGGAGGTTGAAGTTTTATACCCTCTTGAGGTTACAGAAAGAAGAGAGGTTTGGAAAGTGGCAAAACCAGTTATGGGAGGGAGCAAAGAGGAAAGAAAGGCATGAGGCAAAGGCAATCTTCTTATAGGGATAAAACCTCACAGGTAGCAGCTCTCAGAAAGGATAGGTAGTGGCCTGTGGTTGAGTTCATCTTTCTTAGACAAGGAATGGGAGCCTCAGAGAAAGCCTGGTTGTGTACTTCACCAATGAAGACTTTTCTCTAAAGATGCAAATCTTTTCCACAAAAGGCAGCCTTGCAGAACTATTCCTGTCCACAAGCCCTCTCAATAGCCTCCTTGAAATATGTCAAAGAAGTGTCATGGGAGTGAAATTTGTTTTGTTTCTTTCACCTTGTATGTTTATGGCATAAGTAAACAAGGCTGTCAGGGGAAAAAAGTATACAAATTTGTATTTTAAGAAGATATTAAAGTAGTTAGTATAGGAAAAAATAGGGATTCATGAGATTTCCTGCCAATGCTGTTAGTACTACTATTTTGAGGATGGTCACCTAAACATTGGCCCTCTGAGATATGTGATCTGGTTTGGGGTAGACGGAGGTCATGCCATAGCAGCAATGAGGTCAGTGAGCACAGAACCAAGCCAACAACCTCTGTCTTGAGATCACAAAGAAATCAGGACAAAGTTCTGGATACAGGGATGTGTTCTACTGTGTTGTGTGTGGTATCCCCGATGCAGACACTCCTTAAGAATTACAGCAATTTCAGAAATTACGTCCCTCTTCTGCCTCCTTACCCCTCTCTATTTTAAGAAAGCAGCAGTTAAATGTTTAAATTGAGCTTTAAAGCCATATCCCCAAAGAGTTAACATAATATAAACCATCATAAAAGAAAAAAGGACCCATTTATACTCAAATTACACAGGAGTCGCTTATCTCTATCAAGGCTCAAGAGTATTTGCTCTTAAAAGCTATTTTTTCCCCAGAAACAATAGTGCAGGTGCATTGCCCTTCAGTGTACAATATATTCATCCCAGGAAGCAGAATGGTGATTTCACACCTGTTTCTTCTTTTATTTGCTGCTGGCCTGGCTAATTTTCCCAGTGTCAAGATTGGTACGGCCAAGTCTGTCAAGGAGAATTACTGCTTTGCAGCACAATGTCTACTTGGGACATTTGGGCTGTATGATTTGCCGTGTGAATATTCTGGGTACATCTTTCTGTTTTACATCATCTATAAATGGAACTGATTGGTAATAATTATTTAGGGGAGATTCTGTATTTAGTGAAATACCAGAAAGAGAGAGAAAGGGAAAATTCAGTTTTCATTGGCATATGGTATACAAATTGCTAACAGGGGATAGAAAAAAAAAAAGAGTGACATTCTTCTATGCACTGATTGGCTCAAGGTGAGTTCCTGGAAAAGACATCTCAGCTTCACTTCTTGTGTCTCAAAAATAGCCTGTTAACCATTTAAATTAGTCTGTAGGAGAAAAAAGAGAAGAAAATCTCCAGTACTTAAATGCCCGCACTTCATCGGACCTTCTCAGTCTGGGTGGGCAGAATGTTCACAACTCTAAATATTAAAACCTGTGTGGCAAATACAGGCGACTTACATAACAAGGCAGCATGCAGAGTTTATTTTCTTAAAAGTATGATTTTGTTATGTGTGATGGCCCCATAAGCTTGAACTTTATTTCAATTCTATATATTCCTCTCTTGTTTCTTTCAGAATTTGCTCTGGAATAGAATGGCCACAAAAAGCACATTTTAAAAATTGCTTGGCTTGAAATAAAATTCAAATAATAAATTTCAGGATTATTATACGAATTTTAAAAAAATCATACTCCCCCACCCATTACCAGTGGTGGACACTATTCTAACATTTATGTTTTTAGGTATGAATTTCTTTGTAATTCTAATAGAAAAGAAATGCACTCACCAATTTCTAAGACAGCCATTTGAAGGCTCACAAATTCCCTAATCAAACAAAAGGCTTTGGGGGAAAAACATTTGATATTCTTGAGTAATGTGCAGGAAATTAATAAATATAAACTTATTTTCATATTTTATGCTGCTTATTTAAATATTTAGAATATGGTTTTAATTACCATGAAACTTTACTAAACATCCACCTGTCAGTAAAGAAACCGATTATTTTTTTAGATTTGCATTCTCCTGAAAGGAAAACAGGTGTGAAAACCTGCAGGTATTTATCCACCAACAAAAAATAAAGGATATCTGTGAAATGTGGAGGAAGAAGTAAACATGAATATAATCTTGAAATTGCAAAGCATCGGTGTGTGATTTCAGACTCACACAAAGATTCCAAGTAAGGAGTAGGGAATGCATTCTGATCTTTAGCTGTGTAACTCATCCTCAGTCAAACTTCAGGTTCAAGTGTTGACCACCTCCTTGGGGGACTGTATTGTAGTGAACTTAGTATGCCACAAATGGCAATGAAGTCCCCAGGGCTTTTTGAGAGTGAGAAGGCAGCAAGAAGATGTCTAAGTGAGCTGGGACAAGGATGGGTGGGTTTTGCTTTAATTTGTAGCCCCAAGCATCTAGCAGAGTGTCAAGTATGGAGCAGGCCTCCCAAAATGAGGGTGGAGGACAAGGAAATAAGATAGACTTTTCTACAGGGGTCCTGTGCAGTAAGAAGGAGATAAAGTGCTTACCAATGCTTCCTTCAGACATGAAATGTTACCTCCATGAATATTAGCTCTTGTAATAAAGTTTAAAATTTGAATCTGTGATATTTCAGCCTAGACCTCAGATGCCATCCATGACGGAAAAATAAACTAGTCAGGGTATCAGGCATTCAAGTGGAATGTGTTTGCTTTCATTATGAGCTTGAATGTAAAGATTTTAAATTTGTAATCAGTGTGGTATGGAAAATAACTCGATTAGAATAATTGTTACAGAAAAGCAGTGCTCTAGGCACAAAAATGTGTATATTAACTGTATTTGTTACAACCAGCTCTGGGGAATGCCATAGCTCTCTGCATGTGCAGGGATTTGGATCCAAGAACGCAGTACTCTACCCTAGAGTAACACTGCGACATTAACACCAAGACAAAAATATCCGTAACATCCTAATCTTTGTGTTCGCTGTTTTTTGTCCAGGTCTTTTCCCCACTGTTCAATCAATTTCACCACATAATTTTTTTAAAAATGCATTTTAAACAACAAAACGAACTTTCTTTTTTATTTTATTTGTTTGCTAGCAATGTCTAGCTTAAATTTTATTTTAAAGATGTGGGGTACAATTCAGGATTAGGTATATAAGTGGTCATTGTACAGGTAACATTTGGGCCTCCCTTTGGTCCCCACTTTGTCTGGTTTCAGATTGTCTCTCCACCCTCACCCCAGCAGTACCCTGCTACTGTCAATCCCTTTCTTATAATATTGTGGTAAATGTTCAGGGTCTGCTTCTGAGTGAGAACATGTGGTACTCTGTTCTTTGTTTCTGTGATAGATCACTGAGTATGATAGACTGTAAATCCATCCAAGTTGTTGCGAAGTCCATATGTCTGTCCTTCTTTATTACTGCATAGTATTACATTGTATATATGTACTTTTTTTTTTTAAGTGTCATTATTCTCCTACTGCCTGTAAGATCACATTCACACACCTTACCCAGAGATCCAAGTCACTGTAAAAATGGCCCCTCATGACTAACATTTTACCTGAAACTTCTAGTCAGGCCAAGAAGCCCCTCTGCATTTCTAATCCATCTCACCTTAAGGTCTCTCAGCACTTACCATCAAGGAGGGGGTATCAAGTGCTTCCTGTGCTAAGAAGTCTCAGCATTTCTATATCTGAGCATCCTCTGTTCTCTCTTCTCTTCTGCCTCCTATCAACATGGTTGTGGTCTTTTAAGCTTCAGATAAGGCCTCATTTCTATGAATTATCCCTTTTTCACCCAGAACACGGAGATTACTGGCCTCCTCTGACCACCATGGCCTGGTCAGCACCACAAATTTGATAGTTGCCAAATATGGAAATATTTGCAGAACACCTATCGATATTAGGTACCTTTTTCATTTTTATCTATCTAGCTAGCTATGTTTATTAAACCATTACAATGATCTTCTCATGATTATTTGTGGTAAATACTTCCATTTTATAGATAAAAGGATTAAGGTTAAGTAATTTTCCCAAGATCTTGATGAATTTCCTTATTTGTATTGAATGTCTGCAGAGTCTGCTGCTATTTCCTCTATTTTCCCTGATATTGGTAAATTTGTGTCTTTGTTTTTGTCAATTTCAACTATACCTGTTTTCAAAAAACAAGTTTTGGTATGGATTTTCTCTATTTTTCTTTAAAACTTACTTTCATTTATTTTGGCTTTTTATTATTTCCTTCTTTCTACCTCTTTCATGTTTATATTTCTCTTTTCTTTCTAGTTTCTTAGGTGGAAGCTTTTATTGACTTGAGCCCCTGCTTTCTTCTAACGTAACATTAATACTGCAATTTCCCTCTAAATTGCATGCAGTTGGAGAGTGAGAAAGGTGCGAACCCACTTCATCTTGCACAGAACTGGCACCCTAGTGGTTAGATTCAATGAAGCACTAAGCGTAGTTAAACAATCCTTTAGAATCAAATTAGATTGTGTTCCATCCACTCTCTGCCTCAACAACCGCCTATCCTTGGAAAAGCTCTTAAAAGCCTCAGTTTCTCAATTATAGTTGTTATAAAATGAGACAAAAATTCTTATTTCTGGTGCTTCCATGAGAATTCATATAAAATGAGGTAGAGTACCTGTACACAGCTGCTTGATATCACTTTTAAAAAAATTCTTCTCCTTACAGTCTTGATCCTTTCCATAGCTCTGACCATGGAGACTTGACTGTCCAGCTATATCCCTGTAACTCACAAATCTGGTCACCTTCACCATTTGCTCATTGACCTCTGCTATTGCCTGCTTATTTAACATTCAGACCTATGTAGCATTTATTTATCACATGGGTGGTTAGTCTATTCATTTCTAATGCCAAATACATTTTGTGAAGGAAGTTGTTATCATCTAACTTTTTAGAAATAAAGCAAGACAAGTTCTTGTCAAAGTCACACAACCTGTATGGTATAAAGCTAAGATCTAAACCCATGGCAGCTTGGCTTGAATTTTATGTTTCACCTAATACACTACAGCTGCTTCTAATATGTTGAATTTTACCTGCCTGAACTTTTCATCACCAATCTATCCATGTCTTCCAATAGCTTAAAGGTCTCAGCCTTGGGATTGCTGACTGTACTGTGGACATCCATCTGCCTCTGCCACTCAGCTCTGGCCCTGGTGCTTACACTGCCCGCCATGCTGACATCAACATGTCAAACACCAGAGGAACGGCAAGCCCAGTAAACTCAAGGTAGTATCTAATTAAGCACATCACTTATCACTTAGGAAACAATTTTTTTTACAATTTCTAAAAGTAAACAGTCTTCAATTTATTAAAATAAATTTATATTAATAGCTGAATGGAGAATTCTTTCTTACTATTACCATTTCAATATCCAGTCAAGGACAAATCTGCTTTTTTCCAAAACAGAATGTGAATTCTTATTCTTATATGCACTGTGGGTCTATCATATTCTTCATCATAATGCTCTTCTAAGTAATGAGTCTATAAGCCCCTCGACTCTCCTCCTCAAAGTCTCTCTGAGTCAAGACAGACTTAGGAATTAATGCTCTAGGTATCCCATCAGCATGTTGTTTTTCACTGTGGCCGCCCCAGCAGGTTCTTTATCCTCATTAAAGTCACACTGTCTCAAGTAAGAAGAGACAGGTGGAACTAGGGAAAGTCCAGAGCTGCTTCTGCTTGAATAAGAAACAAGTTTAGTCTGGGTTGGCTGGCTCAGTTTGTAACCCCAGCACTTTGGGAGGCCGAGGTGAATGGATTGCCTGAGCCTGCGGGTTTGAGACCAGCCTGGGCAACTTGGTGAGACCTCATCTCTACAATAAATAAAAAATTAGCCAGGTGTGGTAGTGCGCACCTGTAGTTCCTGCTCCTTGGAAGACTGACGCAGAAGGATCGCCGGAGCCCAGCATGTGGATGCTGGGCTGGTCGTGAGCGTGCCACTGCACTCCAGCCTGGGCCATGGAGGGAAACTCTGATGCAAAAAATAAATAAGTAAATAAACAAGTGTAGAGAGGAAAGATCTAGAGATGGGGGTGTGGATGGGGGTGGGAGCAATACTACAGGTGAAAGGAAAAGACAGGAAGTGAATCAACAAAGGGCAATATCACAGACAAAATGAGGGACCTTGGTTGAACTCTAGTTTCCTTGCTCATCAACTAGAAGCATGACTGACAGCAAGTCACTTACCCTCTCTGGTGTCTCCCCTCCTTTGTTTTCATTCAGGGTTTGGGACTAGATGAGCACAGGGTTACTTATATCCTTATAATCCCAGGCTATTCTAAAAATAGCATGGCTATATACATTTGCAAGTACAGTAAGGAATTCCTCTTTCCACACTGATTATGGTACAAAAATTAAATTGAAATATTGTTATTAAAATTTTTTTTTTTAATTGAGTTGGAGTCTCACTCTGTCGCCCAGACTGGAGTGCAGTGGCCGCTCCCAGCCACTGCAGACTCGACCTGCTGGGCTCTGGCGATCCTTCCGCCTCAGCCTTCCAAGTAGCTGGAACTACAGGCGCGCGCTACCACGCCTGGCTAGTTTTGGATTTATTGTAGAGATGAGGTCTCACCAAGTTGCCCAGGCGGGTCTCGAACCCGCAGGCTCAGGCAATCCACTCACCTCAGCCTCCCAAAGCATGGGATTACAGGCTGAGCCACCGAGCTCGGCTGTTATTAAAAATTTAATGCAGTAACTCCCCTGCATATGAACCTTCAAGTTGGGAACTTTCAAAGTTGGGGATGTGCATTTGCATACCCCATCACGAAAATGAGTTCATGTGTCTGGGGTACATTGACATGTGCCATGCTGTTAGATTTCAAATGTTTTATTTATTTTTCATGGGATTTTTTAGTGTATTATTTGTGTGAAAAAATATTATAAACCTATTGCAATACAGTATTATATAGCCAATTGTGTTAGTTGGGTACCTAGGCTAACTGATGGACTTACAGACAAATTGGTCTCATGAACATGCACTCAGAATGGAATTCATCCTTATGCAGGGGACATAATACACATCTTTTTCATAAAGATGACATCCTACATGATGCTTACTTAGGGTCTCAGGTCACTCTACTAAATACTGTTGAACTGATGATGGATTTGAACTATACATCCATGAACTCTGAGTCCTAGGAAAAGGGAGAAAGGGTGAGAAGGAGTTTCCTCAAATACGGCTGAGCATAGAGTATCCTCCTATCTACCCCTACTAACCCCTTTCTTCAGGGTCCACTAGTTGCTATTTAAATAGGCCTCATTGTTCAAGAGCTTCTGTGTTACAACATCACCATCCAACTTATTCCCACATTAAAATTTCCTAAGAACACCTCTGAGTCCCATTTTCCTCTGCTAAGCAGTAGGAGAAAAACGAGTACCACACGAGTAAGTGACCAATAGACTTTAAATTTCCTTCCATGCTATTTGAATATAAATGAAGATTAATATTGAGCTAACACTTAATGGGATATCAGTTTTACATATAAAATAAATAGATGGGGAGAGGAGAGAAGAGATACGTAATTATGTTTGTAGGCAAACCAGATTTACCTGAAGAAGCCCCAGATCAGTGCTTTGAGTTTTGTTTATTCCCTGACCCCATCCCATACCCAACAACTCTCTTTAGTGTTCTAAATGTTCACCTTCCTATGGCAAAAGATAGGTACCTCAGAAGCAGTGATAGTTGAAACAGCCACTCACAAGTAAGTTTGGGAAATTATATATTTCTAAATAATTATAAATTCCATATTTATGTTTTATACTGTAAATTTATGTATATCATTATAAATTAAAAGTTGTCTGCTCAGCATTTCCTTCCATTCAATGTCCAGATTTTTGTAATCTATTTCTTATAGAGCTATGGAGTACTAGTGAAGAATTCCTACCTAAGTAGGCTATACACAAATAAAGTTTCAGCTTCTAGGTGACCCTCACTCCCCCAGTAGTGGACAAGGGAGGTACTCTTTGTGTTGTCATGTGCCCCCTCCCTCCTCTTGCAGTCCTCAGTGACTGTCACGACTTTTTAAGTCAAGGCAGCCTAAGCTTTCTCTCCCCAGGCTCCTTTCCTAACATCTAACCCACACTAGGAGAATGAATGTGAAGGTGCGGTATTATGGACGGAGTTTCTGCGTCTCCCCAAAATTCATACGTTTAATCCCTAAGCACCCGTGTGTGATGGTATCTAGAGGTGGGGCTTTGGGGAGGTATAGTTAGGGTTACATAAGGTTAGGAAGGTGGGGCTCTTACAATGGGATTTGTATCCTTATAAGAAAAGAAACAGAAACCAGAATGTGTTTCCTTCCTCCCTTCCCCTCTCTCGCTCCTCTCTCTTCTCTCTCCTCACGTCCTCCTCCCCCTCCCTTCTCCCCTCTCCTCTCTCCCCTCTTCCTCTCCTCTCCCCTCTCCCCTCCCTCCTCTCCCCTCTCCTTTCTTGCTCTCTCTTCTTGCCATGTGAAAACAATCAGAAGGCAGGCATCTACAAGCCTAAATGAGAGCCCTTACCAGGAACAGTATCTACCAACACCTTGTTCTTAGCCTTCTAGCCTCCAGAACTGTGAGAAATAAATGTCTATTGTTTAAACCATCCCATCTGTGGTATTTTGTTGTAGCAGCCCAAGCAGACTAACACATTTGGAATTCAGTAGGAGGCTAAGATTTTATGCTCCAACAATGGTCTGAAAGCCAACACAGACAGTCTTCTTCAAGTATAGAAGTCCCCAAAGTTCATGATTCCCTCACAGAGGGAAGGTCCAAGGGAAGAGAGCCTTCTTTGTGGCCTGACTCAACTGCCTGGGGGCTCAATAACCCAGCTGGTGCTGACAGAAACAGCTTTGAAGGTAAGGTGGGCTGAGGTCGAGGAGCTGTGAGTGCCACTCACTGGAATCCAGCTAAACACCCACACATCCCAGCCCACATGACCTGGGGCTGACATGGCTCCCAGTATGGTAAGCAGCTGCTTCCACTTCCTCCTCCCCTCCTGGACATTCTCCCTGCCTCTGTGTGTCTTGCTTTTTGGCATCTTTGCAGAAGGCATCTCTTTCTCCAAGTGACTTCTGTACAAAACACAACATTTGCAACTTTCTTAAAAGATCTTAGTTGTCTGCTTTCCATGAGCATGAAGGCACAGGACAGATCACATTGTTACTAACCCCTGCCCATCTTCCTCAGGCCCTCTTTCCCCTCCCAATTCTTCAGTCACATTCAGTGATACACTCCCACTGCACTTTGGAGGAGAACCGAGTTTCAAAATGGCAGCTAGAAGAGTGAATTCTTAGGGTCTGATATTTATGTCTCCCCCAAATTCACATGTTAAACCCCTAACCTTCAACAAAATGGTATTGGGGGGGGGGCCTTTAAGAGGTGATTAGATCATGAGGATAAAGCCTTCACGTGGGATTAGTGCCTTTATAAAAAAAAAAAGACACAAGAGAGCTTGCTTTTCTCTCTCTCTCTCTCTCTCTCTCTCTCTCTCTGCTCTCTCCACCATGAGAGAATATAGTGAGAAGTCGTCCATCTGCAAACTAGGAAGCTGGCCATCACCAGACATAAGTTCTGCCAGCACCTTAATCTTGGACTTTCCAGCCTCCAGAATTGTGAGAAACAAATGTTTGTTGTTTGAGCCACCCAGCTTGGGGTGTTCTGTTATAGCTGCCTGAACTGACTAAGAAGTGAGCTAAAGGGAGACAAGGAAAGTTTGCCAATTCTTTAATAGCAACGCAGAGGGAGAATGACTAACATGTATCACACATCCACCATACATTAAGCACTTGATGTGCGTTAGTTCTCTTGATCCTCGTGGATTCCCAGTGAGGTAGCTGTTGTCATGCCCACTGCAAAGGCGATACTACTGAGGCTCAGTGAGAGCTGTGTGTCCTGGAAGTAATATTTAAATCAAAGTCTGTGTGATTTTGAAGCCCGTGCACTTCCTATAACAGGATTCACCCAGTGCAGTCAGACACATTGACATGGTAGAAGGCCAAGGGTGTCCTATGAGGTATTCTTTATCTTCATTTGGAAGGGCCTGCTGACTCTCTCCCCTTCCCCAGCCCCACTATAAACTGCCTTTCTTCATTTCTGATCAGTTGCAGCAAAATAAGATGACCTTGTCTCCCACAGCCAAAATTCAGGCCCTGGGGAAATGTCCCTATGAGAGAACCCATTCCTGGGACGCCCTGCTGGTTGACTCTGTCACAATCCGCAAATCCACATCAAAATGCTGCTTCCTCCATTTGAGTAAGTGAAGACTTCATCTTCCGGGGCCATGTGTGGCCTCTAGAACCCAGTTTGCAACCAATAAGCTCTTGAGCCTTTAGGGGGTCTGAGGATCTATTGAACATTTTATAGCAATAGAAGCAAAATCCAGGCACCCATCCTGCACAGGGTCGGGGGGGGGCGCTGTGTCTAGAGGTGAGGGAATGCAGAGTCTGTGGGCAGGAAGGGAACACAGAGAGAGGAAAGAGCTGGACGCAGGGAACCAGGAAAGCACTGAGGGCATAGGGGTTGGTGTTGCTCATCCCCTGCTCTTCCCACCTGAACAAGGATGGGGTACACTTTCATGCTTTTTTGGTCCCCCTAGAAGTCTCTCCTATGGTTGGCGGAGAACTGGAACTGAGAACTGGAAAACTCGTGCTTGAATCCAAGTTTGGTCACAGTCTCCCTGTCCAACCTTAGGACATGACCTGCCTTTAGTGAACTCAAGTGAACTCATCTACATGGCTTCATTTTTTGCTTGCCTTTAATCTCTCTATCAGCATGGTTGGCCTCATTCTCTGACTACTCCTGTGTCTCTGAGCCCCTCTTGATCGGGCTGATTGTCTCCATCAGCCTGAATTGGCAAGGCATCCATCTATAATGGCAGTCATCACATGGGATAGCAGACCTGTGTTTCCACCCAGATTGCCCATGCTTCAAGAGAAGAAGAGTCTGCTAGTGTCTCTCCTGGAGCCCCAGCTCCCTTCCTTTTAACTAGCAAGGACCTGAAACTACCCTCTGAGCACACAAGGAGATGAATGAGTGACTCGTAAAAGGGGGGTATAGTCTCCAGGTGCATGCCCTGTTAAAGTCACCATCACTTTTTTGTTTTAAGTCTCTTCCCTTCCAGTCAAGGGCAGATGCTTCCAAAGTATAAAGAGTCTTCTTGGTTGGAAGGAAATAGACTCAGAAATAAACAAATCTGTAAAAAGGTCCCTCTGTCTTCAGGTTTTCCATAATATCTGCTTCTCTTCCTTCTGCCCTCACCCTGAGGTATCTTTCTGCACTTCACTCCATCATCACTCACTTGTGAAGTCTCCTTGTAGTATGGGTCTGGAGTTCTTCCATCCTGCCCTGTGGCCCTGTCACTCACTCCACTGTGTGTTTGTGATCAGTTTCCTTCTGCTTTCCTCATTCCAATCTGAGCTATGGGTAGTCATCATTTTTTTTTTTTTTTTTTTTGAGTTGGAGTCTCACTCTTTTGCCCAGGCTGGAGTACAGTGGCACGCTTACAGTCACCCCAGCATCAACCTGCTGGGCTCCGGCGATCCTTCCACCTCAGCCTTCCAAGTATCTGGAACTACAGGCATGCACTACCATGCCCAGCTAATTTTTTAAAAAATTTATTGTAGAGACAAAGTCTCTACAAGTTGCCTGGGCTGGTCTCGAGCCCACGGGCTCAGGCAATCACTCGCCTTGGCCTCCCAAAATGCTGGGATTATAGGCTAAGCCACTGAGCCTGGTCAACTTCTTGAAACCCTCTTAATCACACACTTCAGTGAGAAATACCCCTTCACTATGATCCATCCTGCACTTATTCTAAACTGGCATTACTGGAAAATTGCAGAAAACATATTGCCTGTCCTTTTCCCACACTGCAGTCTTCACACACCTGCCCTGCTGCCTGTGGTTGCTCCAGATCTCTGCAAAACACCAGACACATATGCATTGCTTAATAGATACATGTTTCAAAATGAATGTGTTAACATGTATTTCAGGAGTCTTCCTGAGATTCCTGGTGTTTACTTCTATCCAGCAAGAATTCTTTCTCTAAGTATGACTTTTCTTGTCTCTTTTTTAGTGAATCATAAAATTCATATCTTTTAGCAGATCAAGTTTCTGCTGTATGCAAGACCTCTGTAAATGCCAAAGTGATACATAAATGAAGGACCAGTCTATGCTCTTCCAAAAAGCAACAATTCTAGGTCCTCCTGAAAAGTACCTAAATACTGTCTAACCTCAATATTTTAGACAGAGCACTACTGAGATGCCTATCTATTCTAGACAGAGCATAGGAGTTTTATAACCAGATCAAGAATTTATCCTTCTTCTATCCTCATGTCCACCTAAAGGGAAGGAGTTATTTATTCTTGATGCTACATACAGTACATAATAAATTTGAAAATTTTTCCATGCTAAAAATTTGATGATCTATATTTGATGTTTACTGGATAATAATTTAATTTCACAAATATCTACTAACCCTTAGATATCATAAATTAGGAACACCAGAAAGATTTTCAGCTAAAATTTCCAGTATTGAAGGGGTGAAATAGCCAATAAAAAAAGACCTTTTCTCTCCCTATCGAACTCACTGTCCATCAGGGTAGCAAGCATTAAACAAATTGTTTGGTCAAGGACCCAACTTTAAAAATAATAATAAATAAAATTCTGACTCTAGATAGATGGAAACTCATGATATTGATAACAATACTTGCAGAAAACTGAAATTGTAGATGAAGTCTTGTATGTGTTTGTGTGTGTATATTATCTATTTTCTTCTGTAAGGTTGTTTTTGTTTTGTTTTGTTTTGTTTTGTTTTGAGTTGGAGTCTCACTCTGTCACCCAGACTGGAGTACAGTGGCACATTCACAGCCACCCCTGCCTTCCAAGTAGCTGGAACTACAGGCGTGTGCTACCACACCTGACTAATTTTTTGATTTATTGTAGAGATGAGGCCTTACCATATTGTCCAGGCTGGTCTCGAATCTGCTGGCTCAGGCAATCCTCTCGCCCCCACCTCCCAAAGTGCTGGGATTACAGGCTTGAGCCCCCATGCCTGACCTGTAAAGTTTTTATATTGAAAAGCTTGGTAATTATGGATACTGGGCAGAACCTTTAAAGACTATCATGCAAAAAGAAAATACAAAGTAACATGCATGGAACACAAAGGCAGGTGCACAAGTGCTTATGCAGTCTGATGCAGTCTGAATAAGTTCTGTAGATTGTATCAAGGTCAGTTTGCTGGTTTTGATATTACAGCACCATTTCTAGAAATTCTTCCATTGGAAAAAGCTGGAAGAAAGGTATGGGAAATCTCGCTGTATTACTTTAATAGCTATTTTACATTATTTTAGAATGTGTCATAATTATTTCAAAACAAAAAGCTAAAAAAATTACATACTGCTATAAATACCATAATCTAAAATTGTCTCTTCATATAAAAGACTGGAGGAAAGTTAGCCAAATTGAATGTAGTTTTATCATAATGCTGGGATTGTGGTACTCTCCCCTTTAAAAAACATATTTACATGCTTTATACTATCTTTTCCATAATGTTTCAGTTCTATTTCAATACAATACAACTAATATTTAAAAGAAAATGTATTTTGACAATGTATTTCCCTTAGAAAATCATCTGTTTTGAACAGCTTCTTCCTGAATATCAAGGAAAAAAGAGATTTCATAAAAATTCTTTCAAAATCTAACCTATTTAATCAACCTAAGTCTTTAAGCATATCTTCTCTGCCATGACATTTCAAATAATTACAGAAAACTGTGTGGAAATATCTACTAACTCATCATTTATAGATTTCAATTATGACCTCAAAATGCTGGGTACTGCTAATGGAAATGAAACCGCAGGCTTATCCTGAACAAGACCCAATTACTACCATAAATACCCTAGTTATTCTTTAACGGTGTGTTTTGTGGTTTCAGCAGTTCAAATAAATGTGAAAATAATTCCACTTAACTACTGATGGAATTATTTTATGTTTTTGTATTCCATCAGAGTATTTTTCTTGTATATATTTATCGAATATATTTCAGCAGTAAAAAAAATCTACGTCCCTCTGTCATTTTCCTTAATGTCTGCTTCTTCTCCTCCTCCTTTCCTCATCCCATAATATCTTTTCACACTCTGTTATCACCCACTTGAGAAGTAACTGTAGCCAGCAATATCATTGGGCTTTCCACATACTGAGTAATTTATTTGTTTTTGTAATTTGAATCTATGTTAGTAACACTTACTCCGAACTACTCTGCTGCAACATTTCATATACATATTAGGAATACAAATGAATGCTAGTAATTGGTCAATTTATTATATATATGTATATAATATATACAATATGTGTCATAAGTGTCATTACAACACACACACACACACACACACACACACACACACACACGGTGCCAAATATATATACACATTTTAAGAAAGGAAAAAACAACTGTATTATAATTATAATACTCATCCCCTCCCACTGTGGGAGTTTTTCTGTCCTCTCAATAAATCCTGCTTTCTCACTTAAAAAAAATAAAAAATAAAATAAAATTATAATACTCAATAATATGAGTACAGGTCACATTTGACTTCTGCAATTACAAAAAGTGCTCTAAGTGGTTACCATCAGCATCCAGACACTTCTGATTTTGGCAAATATCTCTTAATATTGCTTAAGTTGTATATACATTTTTTGGCACCCCTGGTATATATACATACAGTTTCCATCCTTACCAGACTCAAGTTTTGACTCTAATTTCTCCTCTTCCTCCATGTCAGTTCTGCAAACATCACACACCTTAGACTCTGGGGCAGCCCTGGGCTCCAAGAGAGTCCCTGATGATGGACACGAGTCCCTTCCTGTCCTGGTATTGTCAGATGAAGACTCAGATGAGATTTAATAGAATGAGACTCCTCAGAGATGTACTTTTGTGGGTTAATCCAAGGATGACCATGTATGTGCCATAATATAATTTTAAGAAGAAATGCCCAGGGAATTAATGGAGTGCAAATGAAAGAGCTGTCAATCAGATGGAGGTAGAAGAGCATGGCTGACAAGCCTTTCTAGAAGACGTGCTATCAGACACCATTTTTAAGACAGAAAGAATTCACCAAAATGGTGACAGTGGGGATAGGTTGGCATCTATGGGAAAAGTCACTGCAGGCAGAGAACAGCTTTACTTAATGAAAACAGAAGCAAACTTGTGTGTAACTTGGATTTATAAAATAGATGAGTATATTTATACATGTGTGTGTCCTGGTACTGTGACTGCCACTGTGTATGCGTGTCTATTTATATATGTATGTGTTGTGTGTGTGTCCTGGGTATTGAGATTGCTACTTAGTGATTCTTCAATAACAGTCAATATCTCCCTGCTTATATTCCCCACTCCGTCTGGCACGATGTTTCATATGCACGGAGTTTTGGAAGTTAGCATTTGTTTTGGGAATAAATTTTTATACTCTTCATACAGGGCCCTTGAGCACACCTCTGAAATCTATATGTAAAAAAAGCAAGATAATATGTTTTTTAAAATAAATAAATTAGATTCTGATCCTTATGATACAATTTTATCTGAACTATCCCAAATATTTTCTTGTTTCAGTGAACTGGAATGCCCTCACCATGTTCTACCTACAAAGAACATCTCAAGGTAAACCCTAAAGGCAGTGGGGATTTTTTTTTAATTGTCCTTTTATCTGATTGTCTAATTATATGCCCTCCCCGGTGTGGCAATCAGTGTAATATGTGTCATCACAATTACAAATTAACAAAAAAATTTTTACAGCAAATAAAATGATTTGGTGGATGTCTCCCCTATACAGCAGTTTGCAAAAATGTATTCCACTGTGTGCTTTTGAGACAGATCTTTTATGAATAGGTATAAAATTCACAGACCTGTGATGTAAAATTGCTACAATTGATTTGATAAATGGCTGCTGTTTTTCTTGGGAAAATATTTGTGCTGCTGTATCCACTAATCGCAAAGCTCTATCCTAGGAAGGCGCATGCTCGTTCCTCCAGGCCAGCATCACAAAACATTTCACAGCAAAATTAATGCAACTTCAGAAGAAACTTGAAAGTCAGAATAACCACGATCTTAAGCAGGAGAAAACCCACTAATCCAAAACAGAGACAAAAGGCCCTAATTAAATGCCAAGTAAAACCAGCTCTTTTTTTTTTCTCATTTTTAAGGAGAGATTTTCAGACGTTCAGTGATTCTCTTATTCTTAGAAACAAAGAAAAGGAATTGCAGAGTATGGTGCTCTGCAGACAAGCAGCCCCAAACTTCCACCTTTTATTCAGCAAAGCAAACTGGAATAGGTGGCTTGTTATCCAACTAATAAACAGGTATTGTTTTATTAAACTGGGGACTGTGTGAGAGAAACACCATGCTGAAATGCCTCCTTGTGGCTTTCTTATCTGTAGTCCTCTCTCTGCCCATCAGCTTCTTGTCCAAATGTCCCCCTTGGCAGCTGTCACCCTCCAGATTTGCAGAGATGAGCTCAGTTACTGGGCCTCTGGTGGAAGAGGCAAGAAAGCTGATTTCCACAGAGGAAGCCAGGGAGATGACAGGTTTCTTTGGTTGATGTTTTGCATTTTGTTTTTCAGGGCAAGGCAACTCACTTGGTGGACATAACAGGCAATCTGGCCTCCACACAGACAATCCAGATGGTTGTTAGGAGATGAGAGTGGCAGGCCATGAGGAAACTCAGTCCAGCTCTTTTATTATAAGCAACCTTCTCTCCCTCTCCTGCAAGCAGTGTGGTTTCTTCTGAAGGACTGTGTGTTTAAAAATTCAAACTCCATACTACCGCTCATTTTTAAGAATTAAGTGCTATTTAGAGATATGCTAAATGCAAGATGGCATAATACTGTCCAGTTTTGCCATCTTTCTAAAGCGAGGTGCTGTGGATTTGAAGCCTGTGATATGTGAATTAATGCAGAGCTAATCCTGGCTCTGACTGTAGCTCACTGTGTGGCTTCAGACCACTCATGTACCTTCTCTGGATTTTGTTCACCTCTAAATATAAATAAATAGTCTTGGGTCTCTATCAGCTTTGACAGAAAAAGATTCGTTTAATTCGGTTAAGTAGGATTTGGTTGAATTCACTGGGTTTTGCATGATTACAGTAGTACCTCCTTATTCTCAGGAAGATATGTACCAAGATCCCCAGTAGATGCCTAAATCCGAGAACAGTAAAATCTGATTGCCATCAGTCGAAGCACATTTCTGTTCATGCCTTCCACCCACAAATTTAAAGCCTTTTCCATATTTATGAAGCACTTGTGACACAGGGAGGCCGTAACGGTTGCAGCTTGAAGTGCACACATTGCCACTGTGGTCAGCTAGGTGGCTGGGTGGTTGAGGGTTAGGGTACTGAGCTGCCTTAAAACACTGGCAGCTGGGGAAACAGGCTTCCTGCTCAATCTGCCAGACGCTGTGAAGCTGAGGCTTCCCACTTCCCAAAGTCCTGGAGAAAGGCACTCGGACACTTTATGGAATCCTTGAGGTGAAAGGTGAATCTTACAGGCCATTCCACGGCTAATTCTGCCGGTTGCTGTAGCCACACAAGAGGGGTTGCCTGCAAAGGGACCCCTGCTGGCTGCTACTTTGATTGAAAATTTGACTCATGAAGAAAGCTCAGGAAGAGGGTTCAGAATAGTTTGTGCATTCTGATTTTTCTGACATTTCCCCCAGTCATAATTCTAGAAGAGCTATGACAAAGTCATGCACATTGCTAGTGCAGACAGCCTTTCAGCTGTTATGGACTGAACTGTGTTCACCAAATTCATATGTTGAAGCCTGAGATCCCAGTACCTTAGAAAGTGACTATATTTGAAGACAGGGTCTTTAAAGAAGTAAATGTTCTCACTTATAAGTGGACGTGAACAATTATCGTAATACTTATAAGGAAAGGATTGGCAGTAGAGGGAAACTGCTCGGGGATTGGGGGGAGGGGGAGGCGGGATTGGCAGTAGTGGGAATCTGCCGGGGGAGGGGGCACACCTCATCAACAAGGGTACATGCATGAATATTTGCATTGTACCACACATTTTTAAAATACACAAATATAAAAGTAAAATAAATAACATAAAATAAAATTACAATAAAAGTTACAAACCCTAAAAAAAAAAGAAAAAGAAGTAAACAAGGTCAAATGACATCAAATGTATGGGCCTTAATCTAATCTGATTGGTGTCCTCATATATGAAGAGGAGATTAGGACACAGACACACACAGAAGGAAGACCATGTGGGGGCACGGGGAGAAGAGAACCATCTGCAAACCGTGAAAAGAGGCCTCAGAGGAAATCAGCCCGGCCAGCATCCTGCTCTTGGACCTCCAGCCTCCAGAACTGGGAGAATGCATTCGTGTTGTTTGAGCTCCCCAATCTTGGTGCTTTGTTATGGCAACCTTAAAAGACAAATACACCGATGCTGATGTGAGCCAGTGCTGACACTGGGATAGTAATCCCAGAAGCAATATCAGAGTCATCTGGGCAGATAAAACTCTGAAGTTCAAAACAATACATTGGAGCAAATACAGGACCAGAGCAAATAAAGGGGACCAGGAGAAGGCCTGTATTGTCAGAAGTGCCAGTATACAGTACAGTTAGCTAAAAAAAAGGTTCTCAATCATGACTACACATTTGAATCACTTAGGGAACCTTTAAAACCTGTGGCACCAGGTCACATCCCAGACCGATGAAATTCAAAATTCCTGAAGAATGAGACCCAGGCATCAATAATTACTTAAGATCTCTGCAACATACACATAGGCAACCAAAGTTAAGAGCCACTGACTTAAAGAGATTATAAGACTTTGTTATAGTATTTCAGTACAGATTATATTTCAGTTTATCTGTTTGCTATTATTCCCCTTATCCTCTGAAATGTTTATACCACCTAATGGCCTATTACTGACTCCAAATTTTATATAGTATGCCACACAAATAGATTCATTGCTTGAGTTGTAAGAATAGGCAAAAAATTTGTGTGTTTGGTTTAAGATAAAGGGAGAAAAATTCTGGATCAAAGCAAAAATAAAATAATAAAACAAAATAAATAATACAGGTGGCATGTCATTTTGTTAAGAATCTTCATTTTTGACAATAGCACAAACTTATTTTTTAGGTGACATAACTTGCCATTTTTCCTTCCTTAAGTCGTTAGCCAGTAGTCATTTTCAGGTGATTCTACAGACAAATGTTTATAATTCCTTTCTTTTTTAAGCTGTGTCAAAATACCTTTAAGTGTAAAAAGGTAACTTGAAAGCTATAAACCTAATTCAAATAATGGCACAGTTACAGTTTTTGCATTTGGGCAGATTTTAAGGCATTTATGTTTTTTTCTGACGCAATGGATTCTAAGGGCTGCCATAGACAAAGATTAGTCTGATTTTAGATTATTGCTTTGTAGCATTATGTAGTTTTGATGTGAAAGTAAAGTTTCAAGAGGGGGAGCTAGTTAGCTAATTGATTAGAGATTATGACTACAATTTTGCAGGCAGGAGAGTTTCAGAGTTTAGGGAAAACCTTAAGAAAGCTATATCCCCATATCTGTGCCATGAGAAGTTTCCTGTCCTGTTTCCACACTGTCTTCTCTACAGCACAGGCTTATTATTAGAGCTCTCATGCGAGCTCAGCATGGTAGCTGATTAAGGCTTGACAAGCAAAAAGCAAATAGGGTTTTTAATCATGTATCTCACAGAAATAGAGCTACAAAAACCCCCAAAATTGTCATTATGCTCTAAGTCACGCAATTTAGAGCAACTCAAGGAATAGGTGCACACAAACAAGCCATGTGGTTAAAGCCTTTGGACATGGTTTGAGCAAAACTATAGGTAATTTGACAACATCTTTTGCAAAACCAGATTTCTAACACACCCCTGCTGTAGATCTCATTTTTGCTAGTGTGGTATTTTATAGGATGGGGAGATAAGCATGCAGCAACTACACTCATTTGCTTTAAGAGGTGCGTAGTGCAGTCATTTTTACAACTTTTTCTCTTCTTTCCTTTATTCCTCTCCTGTGTCCCAACATTCCTTAAGCCACCTATAACTTCACTTTCTCCCTCTTCTGTCTGCATATTTTTTTGGAAGCTAGATCACACATATTGCTTTTGCGGTTTTTCCTATTCATTTTGTCATTTTCTTTCTTGGTTAGAAAATATTAATAATTCCCCACCCACACTCACACCTGTGCAAGAGCTGCCCTAAGACACAGGAAGAGGCCAGAATGAACCTCAGCGTTGGCTTCTTGAACAAACATTCCCAAGAGAGAAGAGCAACATGGACTTGGGTGTGTGTGTGTGTGTGTGTGTGTGTGTGTGTGTGTGTGTGTGTTTATTTGTATGAAAGGTCAATAGGGCATATTGGTAACTTATGAATAAATATATCAAGATAGACACTCCCAATATATCCAACATGTTTTGAATATTTAATATGAACCACACACTGCTTGTGAATTATAGGGATATGTTCATGTTTATATGTGCACATGCATACATATACTCTATATAGAGTGCCTTATAGCTTGCAACGTGATTTCAGATACATGTTCTCATTTGACCTAGAAGAGAGAATAAAGTAGAACATACGTCTTGTTCCACATGGATCTCCCTACTGTAGGCAAGTCTCTGTGCTAAGATGGTAGATGGAGCTTGACAGCTGGTGTTGGCATTTTGGCTTGGCGAAGTTAAAGACTAAGGTTTCGAGCCCAAAAGAGCCATATTGTAGGTCTGGCTTCACCACTTTCTAACCATGTTGCACTTCAGGCACATTCCTTAATCTCTCTATATCTCTGAAGCAAGAGGAAAAATCTGTCTCTTGGAGTTATTTGTATGAATTGAGATAATATGTTTAAACTGGTAGCCATTATTACATGCATGTGAGTGTGTACCATTTAATAGAAACAAAATAATTTGTGAAGCACTTTAAGTTGCACATTGTCTCGTATTCTTGAGTCATCTGGGATGTTCCCTCACAGTCCTCAACAGTTCTTTTCTAACATTGTTATTCCTGGTGGGGAGAGGGGTGGGGTCAACTTAGTCTGGGGGAGGAACTGTGGTGCTTACTGGACAACTTTGAATCTGGGGCTGCTACAGTAAAATTTGTTGCACAAATACGCACTGAGCATTTTTCATAGGTCAGATGCTTGAGAATATCATGCTTGTGGGCAAGAAACATAAATAAGGTAGAAAAAGCAAGTCACTCTCCAGATTTGAGAAGGTTATCAAAGCTAGGAGTAAACATGGTGGTTGGGAGGCCAGGGCAGGATGTGGGGGTGTGGGAGCTGTGGGTGCTGACGAGAGGAACTGATTATTTCATTGCTGCCTTGATGTGTTCACTCTTGAGCTACAGTTACTGCAGCTTTCACATGACCTGTACATAGAATCTTAGAGAAAACACAGAAAAGGATTCCAGCTGATAGCAGAGCTTCAATATATCAGCTGAAATAATGTTGGCACCATCTTGTAGGCAATGGAGAGCCAGCTAAAGGGTTTAATGGGGAAGAATTATGATTAGGTTGCTGATTAGTCAAAAAGAAAATATGTCATATGAACACCAAAGTGTCTTCTTAAATCAAAACTCATTCTTTTTTAGCTAACATCCACTTACCATCTAAGTATCTCTGAGTTAGGCCAAGAGGAATAGCAAAGGGAACTAAAATATGGAATCCATGGCCTAAAGGACCTGACTTTCCAAATCCTAGAGAATCTGACAAGGACTGAGGGACAGGCTTCCCATTAACTCCTTTACTTCTTTTATTAGCATACAGTCTCATCTCTGAACTATGCTAACAGCCATGAGAAAGTAACTGTTTCTTATTAAGAACCCACCACTTCCTGCTCTTAGCTCAGGTGTCATGAGTAATGGCCTCCCACCTGTGTCTGTGATGTATCTTTCTTGTTATAGACTACAGCAAATCCCTTGGCTCTCTGTGGTATCCCACATCCTGGGTGGTGTCACCTTAATTTTGATTTGGTTCCCAGATCCCAAAGACAGAAAAAACTTCACAGCCTGTGTTGGTGATATCAGACCCACATCTAGGCTTCCCCTGGGAATGGGTCACCGATATTTCCATAGCATCACACTACAAACGTTCTCAGGGTATTAGCTTTTTGTGGGATTAATGATTGTTTGCCATGATCACAGATACTCACTTGTGGCTGAATGTCTCAGCTCTACCCTAGCTCAGGATGGCAATGATCCTCTCAGGCTTCCCATTGAATCTAACATTTAACAATTTTTAAAATATATATATATTTTTTTTATTTTAGGGATGTGGGTTACAATTCAGGATTAGATATACAAATGGTCACTGTACAGGTAAAGTTTGGGCCTCACTTTAGTTCCCACTTCGCCTGGTTTGAGATCAGCTACACTTGTGCCCTCCATCCCTCCCCTGGCAGTTTCCCACTACTGCCAATCCCTTTTTTATAGTATTGTGATAATTGTTCAGGGTCTGCCTATGAGTACATGTAGTACACAGTTCTTTGCTACTGTGACAGATCACTGAGTATTATAGACTCTAAATCCATCCAAGTTGCTGTGAAGTCCATAATTTTGTCCTTCATGGTGCACAATATTCTGTCATGTATATGTGCTACATTTTTAAAATCCGGTTCACTTTTGATGGGCAGCACGGTTGGTTCTGTGTTTTCGCTATTGTGAATAATGCAGGTATCTTGTTCATAGAGGGATTTCAGTTCCTCCAGGTCTATTCCCAGGTCTATTCCCTATTCTCCAGGTCATATGGAATTTTAAAATATTTTAGATTAAAAATTAGTCAATTTATAGATCTTTTAGGAATCACTACACTATTTTCCACACAGATTGTACTAGTTTACACTCCTACCAACAGTGTAAAAGTGTTTCCTTACCCCACATACTCTCCAGCACCTGTTGTTTTTGAGTTATTGATGATGGCCATCCTGAATAGAGTTAAGTGGTATCGTAATGTAGTTTTGATTTGCATTTCTTTGGTGATTAGTGAGGCTGAGCACTTATTCCTGTTATCTTTTGGCTGCTCATATGTCTTCTTTTGAAATATCTTTCGCCCAGTTTTTTAATAGGGCTGTTTTTTTTTTTTTTTTCTTTTCAGCACGTTTGAGTTCCATGTAGATCCTAGATGTTAGGCCTTTGTCAGATACACAGTTGGCAAATATCTATTCCCATTCTGTGGGCTGTCTTCCCACTCTCCTGATGGTTTCTTTTGTTTTGCAGAAGTTTTTCAATTTGACGAGGTCCCACTTATCAGTCTTATCTCTTATGGCATAGGAATTTGGAATTTTGGTCAGGAATTGGTTTTCAATTCCAATTTCCATAAGAGTGCTACTACATTTTCTAAGGTTCTTATAGTTTGAAATTTTTTGTTGGTTTTTTGTTTTGGGGGGTTGGAGTCTCACTCTGTTGCCCAGGCTGGAGTGCAGTGGCATACTAATGGTCACCCCTGCGTCGGCCTGCTGGGCTTTGGTGATCCTTCCACCTCAGCCTTCCAAGTAGCCAGAACTACAGGCACGTACTACCTTACCTGGCAATTTTTTAAATTTATTGTAGAGACGAGGTCTTGACAAGTTGCCCGGGCTGGTGTTGAACTCACAGGCTCAGGCTATCCACTCGCTTCAGCACCCCAAAGTGCTGAAATTACAGGCTAAGCCACCGAGTTTGAGGCTTTTTGTTAAGGTCTTCAATCCTTTTAGAGTTGATTTTTGTGTATGGTAATGGGTAGAGGTCTTGTTTTAATCCTTTGCATGTGGTCAGTCAGTTTTCCCAGCACTATTTACTAAATAAGTTCTCATTCCCCCAGTGGTTGTTAGTGGAGGCTTTATCAAAGATGAGTTGGTTGAGAAATTGAGGTTTTGCTTCTGGAATCTCTATCCTGTTCCATTGGTCTACATGCCTGTTCTTGTACAAATACCAGGCTGTCTTGATTATTGTAACCCGATAATAAAGTTTAAAATCTGGAAGTGTTATACCTCCCATTTTGTTTCTTTTGCTAAGGATTGTTTTGGCCATTCGTGGTTGTTTATCTCTCCGTATGAATTTTTGTATTGTTTCTAGGTCTGAGAAGAATGATGTTGGTAATTTAATGGGTATGGTGTTAAATCTGAAGACTGCCTTGGGTAGAATGGACATCTTAACAATGTTGGTTCTGCAGTCCATGAGCACTGAATGATTTTCCATTTGTCTGTGTCATCTTAGACTTCTTTGTGTAGTGTTTTGTAGTTTTTGTTGTAAAGGCCTTTCACGTCTCTAGTTAGGAAGATGCCGAGGTATTTCTTTGTTGTTGTTGTTGTTATTGTGAATGAGATTGTGCTTTTTATTTGCTCTTTATCTGCCAGTTTGTTGTTGGTGTATAAAAATGCGCATTGATTTTGTACCCTGAGACTTGGACAAAGTCCTTTGTCACTACAAGAAGGTTTTTGAAAGATTATCTTGGATTTTCAAGGTATCGAATCATGTTGTCAGCAAAGAGGGATAACTTGACTTCCTATTTTCCTATTTGGGTACCCCTGATTTCCTTCTCTTGTCAGATTGCCTTACCTAGGACTTCTAACACTATATTGAACAGGAAGGGTGTAAGTAGGCAGCCTTGTCTTTTTTTGGTTTTCAGGGGAAATACTTTCAATTTCTGTCTGTTTAGCAATATGTTGACTGTGGGTTTATCATAGATGACTCTTACTATTTTGAGGTATGTTTCCTCTATGCCTAGATGTTCTAGGATTCTTTCAAGAGGGATGCTGGGTTTTATCAAAAGCTTTTTACTGCATCTAAAGATATAACCATAGGAATCCTATTTTTACATCTGTTGATGTATTTAATTAGTTTATGCTTGATTTATGGTCTTGCAGATGTCGAGCCAGCCCTGCATTCCAGGGATGAAGTCTACTTTGTCATGGTGGATTATTTTTGAGATGTGTCACTGGATCCAATTTGCTAGAATCTTGATGAGTATTTTTGCATCTATGCTCATCAAGGATATCAGCCTGTGGTTCTCTTTCTGTGTTGGATCTTTATCTGGTTTGGGTATCAGTGGGATGTTAACTTCATAAAATGATTTGGGGAGAGTTCCATCTTTCTTTGTTGCTTGGAATACTTTCAGTAGGGTTGGTATCAGCTCCTCCTGGTATGTTTTGTAGAACTCCACTGGAAAGCTATCTGGTCCAGAACTTCTTTTTGTAGGTAGTTTTCTTGTGACAGAGTCAATTTCCAGGGTTGTTATTTGTCTATTTAATGTCTCAATTTCTGTGTAATATCAGAAAATCCTCCATTTCATTTGGGTTTTTGAGTTTGTTTCCATATAGGTGTGCAGCGTAATCTCTGATAATTTTTTGTATTATTTGGAATCCATTGTGATTTGGTCCTTTGCATTTGATTGTGTTTATTTGGGCTTTTTCTCACTTTTTTTTTTTTATCATTCTGGCTAGAGGTCCAATCTTGTTTATCCTTTCAAAGAAACAGCTTTTTGTTTCATTGATTTTTTTTTTTTTTCCTATGATATTTTTGTCTTCTGTGTCTTTTATTTGGACTTTTACTTTGGTGATCTGGAGTCTTCTGCTGAAATTAGGATATCAGTGGTCTTGTCTTTCCAGCTCTCTTAGGTGATTTGTGAGTCTGTTAACTTGTGATCTTTCAATTTCTCCATGTATGTTTGTAAATAAATGAATTCCCTCTCAGTACTGTTTTCATTGTATCCCAGAGGTTTTGGTAAGATATGTCTTTATTTTAATTTGTTTCCAGAAATATTTTAATTTCTGCTTTGATTTCTGTGTTGATCCAGGAGTTGTTTATCATCATGCTATTTAGTGTCCATGTCTTTATGGGTTTGTGAGGAACTTTGTTGGTGTTGATATTTACTTTTATTCCACTGTGGTCTGAGAAGGTGAATGGCAGTATTTTGCTCTTATAGAATTAGTTCATGCTTGATTTATGGCCAAGGATGTGGTTGATCTTGAAGTAATTTCATGTAGTAATGAGTAGAATGTATCTTCCATGATTTGGGGGTGGAGTTTTCTGTAGGTATCTATTAAGTCAATTTGGTCAAGCATCAAGTTGAGGTTCTGGATCCCCTTGTGGTTTTTTGCCATGATGATCTAGCTAGGGTTGTTAGTGGGGTATTTAAGTCCCCAGCTACAACAGAGTCAATATCTTTTTTTTTTTTTTAGTTTGCCTATAAGTTGCTTTATAAAAGTTGGTGTTCCTATATTGGGTGAATATATGTTTAGGATGGATATTTCTTGTTGATGAATTGAACCTTTTATCATTATGTAATCACCTTCTGTACCTTTTAAAATTTTTGATAGCTTAAAGGATATTTTGTTTGATTTTAATATCACAACTCCTGCTTTCTTTTATGTTCAATTCACCTGAAAAGTTGTTTTTCATCCTCTAATTTTGAGCCTGTGAGTGTTCGTTCTGGTGAATTGAGCTTCCTGAAGACAGCATAATGTTGCATCATGCTTTTTTGTTTGTTTGTTTTTATCCAGTTTGCCATTCTATGCCTTTTCAGTGGTGTATTTAATCTGTTCATGTTCAAGTTAATTATTGAGATGTGAGTTTATCTCTCTCATGAGGTTCTTATAGAGCTTGTTGTTGTTGTTGTTGTTGTTGGTTGGTTGGTTTTCTTTTGATTTGGAGGTTGATATATGTGTGTGTTTTCAATCTTTTTTCCTGCATTCTTGGGAAGAGTGTGGTCATTTTTTTTCTTTCTTCTGTACTTAATACTTTCTTAAATGTTTCTTGTAGAACTGGTCTGTCTGAGAAGGATTTTAATTCTCCATTGCTGATGAAGCTTAGCTTACCTGCATAGGGAATTCATGGTTGGAATTGTTTATCTTTGAAAACTTTGAAAATTGGACACCAGTCTCTTCTAGTTTGTGGTGTTTCCATACATAAGTCTGCTGCTATTCTACTTCGTCTTCCCTGGTCGGTAGTCTGATTTTTTCCTCTCACTACTTTTAGAATTTTTTCTTTCATACCTACTTTGTGTTAGTGAATTACTATGAGTCTAAGAGTTGGTCTTTTCATTTATTGTCCTGCAGGGGTTCTCTGAATATCTTGTGTGAATGGTCATGTCTCTGATGAGATGAGGGAAGTTTTCTTGGATAATTTAATGTAATGCTTGTTCCAGGGTGGTCTCTATCTCTCTATCTTCCTCAGGAATGCCAATTAAGTTTAGGTTCAGCCTCTTGATATTATCACACATCTTCTGGAGGCTTTGCTCCATCTTTTTAAGCTTCTTTTCTATTTTTCGAAGTTTGGGTTAGTTCCATATTTTGGTTCTCAAGCTCTGAGATTCTTCTGCTTGGTTAATTCTGCTTTTCAAGCTTGTCAGTTTGTTATTTATTTTGTTTACTGTATTCTTTATTGCTGTCGTCTCAGTTATCAACTCCTTCATTCTTTCTTCTTGTCTCTCCTCATGTCTATTCATTCTCTCTATTAATAACTTGACATCTGGGTTTGTGGTTTGAGCTCATTTGTTCTGAGGGCTCTTCATTGTTTGAGTTCCGAAGTCTGTATTCTCAGGATCTGTCTTCCCAGAAGTTTGGATGGGACTTTTGGGTTTCTTTGGTTCTCCTTCATTTGGGATGGTTTTCTTCCTCCTTTTTTCACCTTCTTTAATTCCATTGCTCAGTGATGGAGGGGTAGCTTTCACTTCTGTTTGCTCAATCCCCTATTCTTCCTTATGTAGATCCTCTGGATTTTTCAGTTTTGAAGCCAAGATGGGAATGGGAGGGCTGTGATTTTTGCAATTCTGAGATTTGAAGGTGTGATTGGGGAGCTGGGGCTCAGCTATCTGCAGATAACAGTATCTGCTGACTAGGACACACTTCCCTCCACCTTGCAATCTGCCCATGTGCTGGGGGCATATGCATGCCCCCTGAAAGTAAAATGAGATAAGAAAAAGGAAAAGAACAGAAAAAGAAAGAAGGGAGATGAAGAGAGAGAAGAAGAAGGAAAACAGACAGGCACACCAAGTAACAAAGAAACAAAGAAAAACAAAAAAGTCAAAACCAGGCCAAACAAGCAAACATCCAAACAGAAGAAAACTGATGATGCACCCTCAAAAATACCCATACACAAACAGAAAAACTAAAAACTGAAAAAAAAACCCCAAATGAATACAAAAACATAAAAATATAAACAAAAATAGCAACAACAACAAAAAAAAGAAAAAAAACCCTCAGCCCCTTCCCTCTGCATTGCAGTGCAGTCTGATTGGGTTGCTCTCAGCATGGGTCAGACATCCCATGGACTGCTGGAGGAGAAGGGTGAATCAGATCCAGACTCACCCCACTCATCTGCTGCTGCTGCTGCCAGGTCTCCCACTTAGATCAGCATGGAGGTGGGGCATCTGTCTTTCCTGTTCATTCCTGAAGTTTCCTATCTGAGCCAGTGATGGTCAATGCCAGAGGGTTGCAGAGATTGCCTCTATATCTCAGGTTGGAGGATGAACAGAGTAGGGCAAGCCAGTGCCGGTCTCTGCTCAGTCCCAGGACAGAGAAAATGGTGGTGGTCGGCATCTCCTCACCTGCCATGGGGTTCAGCTCCAAATTTCCTCTGCATGCCTTCTCCACAGTTCCCACTGGCGGTGCCCAGCCCACTGCCACAGGTGTTGTGGTCCAGGTACAAGGTGCTGAGAATCAGTTGATCTCTGTTGCCTCATCTGGAGAGACTCCTAGATATGGTAAATGATCCTGTGCCCAGGGACTTCAATCTCAGAGCAGTGGTGGGTTATAGCTGCCTCTGGAGGGGAGCCCCGGAAGCTTGATCCCAAGTCTCCCCTCAAACAGATTTTTGCTCACCCATTTGTGCACTTCCTCACACGCAGACTGTCTTTATGGACAGTTGCCCTTAAAAATCTCTCACACGCCCACCAGTTCAATCGCCATCTTAGGTTGCTCCCCTATTTAATTAAATTTTAACCTAAGTGTCATGAATGTACATTTTAAAAGTCAGCTGTAAACTCCAAAAATATTTCAGAATGATAGTATCATCCTATTTTCATTCTTTCCCTATGTTACCTCCCCACTTCCAGAACTCAAATTAATAAAAGTTTCAATGGAGAGGATATTTTTTCTTTGTTTGATTTATGAAGAGTCCAGGTTTCAAAGCTCCCTCCAATTTCATTTTTACAATTCCCCCCTCTGTCTGCCTGTCTTTGTTTTGAGAAACCATGATTCTCTTAGAGTAAACAATGCTAGCAGAACTGGGTAATCTTAAATTACTTGTACCAGTCAATAATCAAAATAGCGATAGTAAAATATTAGAAATGACCTTTTCCCAGTGGCAGTGAAAATAATACATTTTTGAACAAGAGCATGCAAATACCAGGACTTTCTATGCTTGAGTTGTGTGGAATTTAGGGACAAGATTTCCTCATTTCTGGTTGCAGCATTAGGTTCCTACCAGCATGCCAATATTGTTTGAACATCTCCCGAGCATCAACTACTTTTCAGGATGCCTTGAATATATTGTCTAATTTAATTGCAATGATAAAACTACAGTTTACAGGATGCATCACTGTCCTTTTAAAGGGGAACAAAGGCTTGAAGTAGTTAAGGAACCTGCCCAAAATTGTGTTAAGATGAGCTAAGTTCTGAACACAAAGCCGTAATTTGCCACTTGACTATTTTTGTTGTTGCTATTTTCCTGTTACCTCACAGATAGCAATTCACATTTCCAGGAAGAGACATTGAATTCTTAGAACACAAGGAAGTCAATCAAACAAATGAAGTTATTAGAACAATGACAATGACAACTAAAACAAATAACCAAGAAAGAAGAGTTTAGTGAAATACCCAAACTTCCAAAACACTGGTACTTTCTCTATTTAGAATAAACATTGAAAAACATAAGAAATAGCTTTTGCCCATCTGAAACACCCAACTGAGTGAAGACAAATTATACATAAATAAATCAATTCATTTGTTCATTCATTCAATCATCACTTATTTTTATACTTGGGACTGTGGTAGACACCAGAGTAAAGACATTGAGCAAGTCAGACCTGATTCTGAACCTAAGGAGCTGACGGAACAAGAGTGGAGATACATATTAAATAAACATAAACCAGATGGATATCAGCTGAGGTCATCATGCTCTTAAAACCCAGAGGAGTTCTACCCAAATGTCCATTTCATATACCATGGGAAGTCCTTTGTTTTTCTTAATATCTCTGTAAGTCCTGTGAATTTTAATTCTTCTAATCACCTTTTGTTTCCAAGGTGTTCTTATTCTTTAAATTTTTATTTAGGAGTTTGTTGTTCCTCTTGCCCCTAAAGAAAGCAGGGACACATAGCTCAGGTCAGACGTTTTCCAGAAGAAAAGCACCTCTCAGCACTCCCTTGAGGTTGCCATGAGAGGACAGGCACTCACCGTCCCAAAGATGATGGAAAGACTCAAATCCAAGTATTAGACTTCCCTGTCACTGAAACATTCCTCTTCCTTTTCTACCATCTCCATCTTGGTTCTATAAATGACTTCAAAGTTTTGCTCATATCTATGCTTGCTTGACCAGCTCCAAATTCCAGTATGAATTATAATGGCCCATTTCTTACCCCAACATACAAAAAGTTACAAAATTAATGGTATCCCAAATGGTGAGATAGTTCAGGATGCTATGAGAGCTATAGTAGGTGGATCAGTTAAAAAAGGATAAGGCCTGCAGGGGAAACTGACAGACTGAAACTAACTGAGTTGTCTAGAAAACAGCAAAGTTTGTTTCTCATTTACCCTCCTACCCCCCACCCTAAGTTTATGGCTGGTCAGTATGGTGGTCACTCTTAGTCAAGTGGGAATTTAGGCAGCAGGAGGTTCTGTCTTAATGCATGCTTCTGCAATCATAAAAGCTGACATAAAAAAAAGAGTTTGACTAACCACACAGTAGTTTATTTGTTTTTTTCTTTCTTTCTTACTTAAACAAAACTTTATTGGGGTATAATTGACAGACAAGAAACTGCACATATTTAATGCATACAATTTGATGAACTTGGACACATGCATACACTGGTGAATCAACCACCACAGTCAAGGTCACAGACATATTCATCATCCCGAAAAGTGTCTTGTGTGTGTGTATGTGTGTGTGTGTACTTAAAATGAGATCAACCCTCTTAACAAATTTTAAAGTTAAGAATTGTTGACAATAGGCATTATACTACACAGCAAAACTCTAGAAATAAAAATTTCTGCATAGCTATAACTTTATATCAGTTGAACAATTCTCCATTTACTTCTCCCTCTGGCCCCTGGTAACCACTATCTGTTTTCTACTTCTTGGAGTTTGATTACTTTAGGTACCTCATAAAAGTGGAATCATTCAACATTTATCCTTCAGTGCCAGGCTTATTTCAGTTAACATAATGCCCTCCAGGTTAAACCATGTTGTAACAAATGGCAGGATTTCCTTCTTTTGTAAAGCTGAATTATATTTGATAGTATGTCAATACGATAATTTTTAATCCATTCGTCTGTTGATGAACATTGAGCTGATTGCATTTCTTGGCTATTGAGAATAATGCAGTAATAAACATGGCAATGCAGATATTGCCTTGAGATCCTGATTTCAATTCTTTTGGATATATACCCAGAAGCGGGATTACTGGATAATATGGTAGTTCTGTTTTTAATTTTTTGTGGAATCTCCAAGCTGTTTTCCATAGTGGCTATAACAATTTTACATTTCCCCTAACAATGTGTGTTTAAGAGTTCCCTTTTCACATCTTCGTTAACACTTGTCCTCCTTTTTTTTAAAAAAATAAAATAAAAACCATCATCTTAATAGGTGTGAGATAGTAGCTAATTATAGTTTCAATTTGTCATTCCTTGATGCTTGGTGATATCAAGCACATTTTCAGGCTCCTGTTGTTCAATTGTATGTCTTCTTTTGAGAAATATCTATTCAGGTCCTTTTTCTATCTTTGAAGCTCTGTATTTTTTTCTTTCTTTGCTATTAAATTGTAAGAGTTTCTTATCTATTTTGGCGATTAACCATGGGTACCAAGAATACACAATGGGGGAAAGACTGTCTCTTCAAGAAATGATGTTGAGAAAACTGGTTATTCACATGCAAAAGAATACAATTGGACTCATACCATACACAAAATACATGCATTTATAACATGCACAAAAATAAACTCAAAATGGATTAAAGACAAATGTTTAAAACCTGATACTGTAGCATTTCTAGAAGAAAACAGGAGAAAAGCTCCATGACACTGGTGTTGGCAATGCTCTCCTGGATATGGCACCAAAAGCACAAGCAACAAAAGCAAAAATAGACAAGCAGGACTACATCAAACTAAAAAAGGAAACAATAAGAATGAGATGGCAACCTATGGAATGGAAGAAAACATCTGCAAACCATGTATCTGATAAAGAGTTACTATCCATACTGGTTCTTAAAGTAATTTCCTTTCATCCTCATCAGCTGAAGTGGCACTTTCACAGCTACACCTTTCATCCATGAGGAGAGAAGCGTCTTCCACTCAAGAGGGAGAATAGATAACTATTAGCAATGGTACACTCTCCCACAGTCTGTCTTTCTGGTAACAGATTTAAGTTCATTATTTTTGCTTGCAAATACATTCACTCCTTGCCCAAGGGAAATAATCCAAAGTCCAATCCTGGCATCAGGCTCAAAGTCCAGAAACTTAGGATTGATTTCCACGCAGGTCTGACTGTAGAACTTTTTGCTCTAGAGATCTATGTACTGACCAAAACCCAAACTAACCAAACAAAAAGCAAAAACAAAACAAACAAACAAAACCACTTTCTTTCCCATAAGCAAAACACAATGATGAAAAATGGACTGCAGATTGCATCATTTTTTTCTTCTTTTTTTGAGAAAGCAGGATTTATTGAGAGGACAGAGAAGTGGGGACCTGAAGGGGCTGCCCCAGGACTCCATCATTTCAATAAACACTGAAGTCCCCCAAGGTGGGGGAGGGGGCCAAAGCAAGGAAGCATGGCAACAACCAAAGCTCAAACAAAACATGACCACACCAGAGTTTAGCAAGGCAATGACCTGATTTGGTTCTTGACATAAGACTGAATTTTAACTAACCTGTGACTCTCCAAGTTTTTAGATCAAGACTCAGTTACATTTTTCAACCCTTCCAGTCACTGAAACATGGGCTTTCTATGCCTTTTTATTCCTTCTTGTAAACTGGGTAATTCTTTTCTGATATCATATTTTTTATAGACTTTTGTCAAATATAATCATTAGCAACCAAAACATGCTACCAAAGCCTCTATTACTATTTATTTGCCTAAAGCTATAATGTTATTAGGAACATATTCATCTTCTAAGTTAACATGGATGGCAGTTTTACTAAATGTTTCATGGCAATCTGACATAGAACACCATCTTTACAAACTATGTTAAGGATTTTGCTTTGTTTTGGTTTTGTTTGTTTGTTTTTTATGGCTCACTGTCCATCCCTGAAGTCAAGTCTACATAGTTTAGTGTTATTGTTTTGGATATATTTTTTTGTTGGTACCAATTTCTATAAATTAGAGTGAGTTATGCTACAGTACCAAAAATCTAAAGAGCCAAACAATTTACTTTTTGAAAAGTTTCTTGCCCATACTACATATCTGGTATAAGTAAATTATAGTTGTGTTCTGCTCATCATAGTCAATCAAAGATGGATCCTGATGGGTATTTCATCATTGGCACATGTGTCCAAGATCTCAGAGGGTAGAGGAGAAAGAGGGTATGTGAACAAAGTGCCAGCTCTTAAAGCTTCCACCTGGAAGTTACAAGTGTCTCTTCTACTCACATTTCATTGATAAAAAGCAAATGACATAACTAAGCTCTGAGATACCTATGAGTAAGAAAATATTGTCCACTGCTATGGAAAAGTAATAAATATTTTTGAACATAGAGTGTACATAAACTAGTAGGAAAAGTTAAGGAAGACCTTTTTATGAATATATTGACCCAGCAAAATAATTGGGTGTTAGCACTTAGAGTAAAGAAATCAGCATGTGCTACATACTCAAGACAGGAAGAAACATGGCACAGCCTCAAGGAGAGAGCCAGTATGGCATGGGAGACAGGAGTATTGTTGGTAGGAGCTGAATAGTGGTGAAATGTCATAAGTGCTTTAATAGACACATGCAAAAACTATCAGGGGGAGGGGAGGATAATATTCAGATATTAGGATCTTTGAGGATTTCTTGGAGAAGTAGGTCAATAGATACTGACAATATTTTTCAGACAAAGCCTTATTTTGGAACTTTGGGAGTAAGAATGGGCATTTTCCCAAAAGCAACATGCCAAGTAGCCAAGCCCAGCTGTCCCAGGGCACAAGTGCCAGCGAAGAAATAACTAACTCAAGAGTTAGTGGCAGATGTGACCAAGGGCAGGGCCTGGTGTCAACATATGGTAAAGATCACTAATGACTAAGTTTGCTTTCCTTATCACAATGGTTTAGTATGATTTTTAATCCATTCCAGGAAGATTCAAACAGCATGAGTGGATTCACTTTAAATTTGTAATCTCAAACTCCAACTGACTATCTATATACAGGCAAAAATTTATGTCTTCCCAGTACTGGATCTCCATACCTTCTTGTTATTCAAACTCCTATCCCACTCCTACATGCACCCTCATACTCGTTGTAAATACAAAGCATCAGGCTCACATTTATACTCATCAGGCTCACATTTATATTCCTTCCACAAAACCAATACACTGTCTATATGTGCAACAACTTTTCTTTTCCCTGCCCATCAATTAAAAAGGTTGTGTTCATTTTCTTATCAAATGCCAGTCCTTTTACCCGTGCCATCCTCATTCACCTTCCCAAGGATTTCAATCCCTTGGTTGTTTCATTCTCTCTATAACATTAATCTCTCTTTCTAATTGATCATTCTAATCAGTAGACAGACAGTATTCTTGAAAAAAGAAATCTCTTGGCCACTGTCTGGCTAGACTCTGGTGTGGCCATGTGCTTTTTGAGCTATGGCTGTCACTACATTTCTCTATCCCTTTACATGGTTCTTGAGAGTTATCCACAGGTGCAGTCTGCATTTTTCTATACTCTCATCAATTAATAACCCAAGTTGGCGCTTTCTTGTACCAATTACTCCTGTAAATCTGCTCTTTTCAGTCACCAATTATTTTAGGGGAAACTCTCTCAAGCCATGCTTTGTCCTCTATTTATATACCATAACAATTATCAGCAGAGAAGATTTCTGTGACCAAATGTGTGAGAGTTTCTCCCCACCATCAAACAGCGGACACCAGCTAGGTATCCTCCAATTCGATTCTGACACTATCTATCTGGAAATATTGTCAGATGCCTCGGGCTAAGGCTCAGTCTCCAAGACTTCCCCCTCCTTCTCCCAGTTGCACATCTGGGCTTCTGGAACGTCTGACCTACTGGCTTCAATTTGGGGTTCTCACAACTCCTTCCGTGGATCAAATAATTTGCTAGAGATACTCGTAGAACTTAGTGAAACACTTCCAGGTAAAAATAGACACAGAGTAAGGTCTAGAAGATCCCAAGTGCAGAAACTTCTGTTCCCTTTGCAGTTGGAGTGCACAACTCCCCCATCATGTAGTGTGTTCTTTGCCTTTCTGTCAGCCTCTACATGTTCAACTTTACAGAAGTTCCCCAAAGCCTGTCCTTTGTACCTTTTATGGAGAATTAATTGATTGTCCATGATTGAAACATAGACAACCTTATCAAAATGTGATTGAACAAAAAGGGTATAGTCCAATCTCAGCAGCGTCTCTCTGTAGAACATTCCTTCCTCCAGAGAATGGGGCAGAATCCTCTCTGGGATGAAGATCTTTTGATCCATAATCAGATTAGAGTCCTATCTTGGACAGGAAAAAGGAGGACAGGAGAAGGTTGGAGAGAGATTCTGGTTCCTAAAGCCTGCTTCTGAGGCCTAAAGCACCCCAACTTTATAAGAAAATACTGCAACAAGGTCTGTTGGAGTATGAGTCAGGAACCATGGACAGAAACCAATAGATATATTATAACACCACACTAAGGAACTCTGGGCCTACCCGGCCATTCTTTTACAGTCCATTTTCTAGAACTTCTACCCAAACTCTGGGGCTTGGAGTTTCCCAGATCACAGGATGGTTTTCTCTTTTTTTCCTTATACTTTCCTCTTAGATGATTACATCAATTCTTATTTTTCTTAATTAATTTATCAATGATGTCCCCAAAATGTATTCAGAATCTGACCTCTGCTTTTTTTTTGTTTTTGTTTTTGAGTTGGAGTCTCACTCTGTCACCCAGACTGGAGTGCAGTGGCCGCTCCCGGCCACCGCAGCCTCGACCTGCTGGGCTCCGGCGATCCTTCCGCCTCAGCCTTCCAAGTAGCTGGAACTACAGG
>CAUYQG010201395.1:0-17396 GCA_963574415.1 Tarsius wallacei | reverse complement strand
CCGGGCATGGTAGCGCAGCCTGTAGTTCCAGCTACTTAGAAGGCTGAGGCGGAAGGATCGCCGGAGCCTAGCAGGTCGAGGCTGCGGTGGCTGGGAGCGGCCACTGCACTCCAGTCTGGGCGACAGAGTGAGACTCCAACTCAAAAAAAAAAAAAAAAAATCTATGTTTTTGTTATTGGCATATGAATCTTTTCTAGTTTCTTGTTTAGTTGTTTGTTATATAATAGAGATAGCCCATGTTGTTTTGTATATTTACCTTATATCCAACATATCTCACTAATTTTAGTGAATTTTTTTAAACAGAAGTCTCAAGTTTTCTGGGAAAAAGGCTATGTCAATCACAGTATGAAAGAGTTTTATCTTCCAGTATTTGTTTCAGTCCTTTTAGTTTCATCTCTTACTGCATTTCCTAGAATATTTAAGAAATTACTGAATACTAATAGTGATATGGGGTAATTCTATATCATTCTTGATTTTAACCGTAAACCTTTAGAATTTTGGAAAACTAATATTTATGAATTTCTTTATTTCGAATGTTGTAACATCTGGTTACTTATTGCTAATAAGGAGAAATACTTTGAATACCTTTGTCATTTTAAATTATGTTTTGAGTTCATTTTCTTACTTCAAAAACCAAAGAGAGGCTTTCTCTATTCCAAGGTTATTAGATATTCTAGAAAATTTTTAGTACTTCTGTGGTTTCAGATTTACATTTAATTAAAAGATAAATTTAGAATTTATCCTGATCTAAGTTATAAGATATGGGTCCCTTGAGTTAGTATCAGAGGAAAGATTCAAGTTAGTTTATCATTGTCTAGATGTTCTTAACAGGGCTTGATACAAACACTAAAACCTGCTGAATAGAAAAAAATTATTCTGAAAATTTCACAAAATATTTCACTTCTACCTTTGGTGCATTGCAACAAGATTTTTTGGTGTGACTTTCTGTAGCTTTATTTTTTAATCCGACCTGAGTTTTGAGAAATATAACTCTGAAAAAAAATTTTTTCACTAAATGCCAGGGCAATAACAGAGAACAAAAATGATTTATTATTATTATTAAGAATAAAATGTTAACCCACAAAACTTACAACGAAATCAAGTACCTTAGGAGGAAAGAGGATTCTACTATGATATTCCTTTCTCCTTATTGTTGGTGTGTGGACTGGAAGATGAGCAGAATCTACAATCTGAATGAAGGGAATAAGAAAGAAATAAAGGCAAGTTAATTTTTTTGCCCAAAATTACAAGAATCAAACAATTCCTCAAGTTAGCAAGATAATTATACTAGGTAATAGAATAAGACTCAGTGAAACTAAAATTTTAACAGAGCTTTAAAAAAATGTGAGAGGGGACCCAAAAGAACCCAAAATTATCTTTTGGAGGACAGCCCCCCCCCCCCACTAAGTAAGTGTTCTGGTAACCCATCAGCATCAATGTGCCAGCTAGGGTTGTTGTGAGAGGCTGCATTTGTTTTAGCGATTTGGGGGTCTTTTTTGTAGATTCCTTCAACATGCTTGTTGTGTATTTCGTGACAGCACATGGAATACACATGCCCACATGGAACTACAGGCAACACAGTGTTCATCAGTTTTTGACCAAAGGCAGAATGACCCCTGCCCCACCCTTCTTCTTTACTGGATCTCACCCTGAGCAACTGTTTCTATTAGTTTGTTTCCCTGGTTGAAAAAAATCCTCAAAGGGAAATGTTTGCCAACATTGAAGAGGTGAACCCAAAGACAGCAGAAGCACTAAAAGGTATCAAAATTGATGGTCCAAAGACTGTTTTGAGCAGTGGAAAAAACTCTGGATAGGAGTATTGCATCAAATGGCGAGGACTTTGAAGGTGAATGATTTAAACATGCAAGAAAGCGGAGTGCAGTGTGGTTCCCGCCTCTAATTCCAGCAATTTGGGAGGCGGAGGCGAGAGGATTGCCTGAACCCACAGGTTGGAGACAAGCCTGGGCAACTTGGGAGACCTGGTCTCTACAATAAATCAAAATATTAGCCAGGCAAGGTGGCATGCGCCTGTGGTTCCAGCTACTCAGGAGACTGAGGTGGGAGGCTCACCTGACCCCAGCAGTTGAGCCGGCAGAGGCCTTGAGGGTGCCACTGCACTCTGGCCTGGGTGACAGAATGAGACTCCTACTAAAAAAAAAAAAAGAAGAAGAAATACACAATTCTTTAAAAATAAATTCTGGATTCTTTTTGTCCTCCCTCGTATTTTAAGTAAGTTAAATATCTACTAGCAGTTTCTACAAACTATTGTCAATTTGGCTCCTTTAAAATAATATGAAAATAATTAACAATAAATGGATATGTTATAACATATAGACTACATTTTAAAAGGACACTAATTATAAATATATTTGCTTCTAAGGGAAAAAATGCTGGAGGTCAAAGACTCTATAACAGAAATAAATAATGCCTTTGATGAGTTTAATAGTAGACTGAACACAGCTGAGAACAGAATCTCAGAGCTTGAAGGTATCCTAATAGAAATCCCCAAAACTGCCAGGCGTGGTGGCTCACGCCTGTCATCCCAGCACTTTGGGAAGCAGAGGCAAGAGAATTGGGAAACTTGGCAAGATCATCTCTACAATTTAAAAAATGAACTGGGAGTGGTAGCAAACACCTGTGGTTCCAGTTAATCGGAAGGCTGAGGTGGAAGATCACCTGAGCCCAGCAGGTCGAAGCTGCAGTGGTGTTGAACATGTCACTGCACACCAGTCTGAGTGACAGAGTGAGACCCCAACTAAAAAAAAAAAAGAGAGAATGAAAGAAAAGAGAAGAAAAAAAAAAAAAGAAATCCCCAAAATAGGAAAGCAAAGAGAAAAAACATTAGAATAAAAACAAAACAAAACAGAATAGCCAAGAACTATAGGACAATGACAAAAGATATGACAAACATACAACAGAAATAACAGAAGAAAAAGAAAGAAAGTGAGAAAGGAACAGAAGAACTATTTGAAATAATCATAGCTGAAAATTTCATGCAAATTAATGTCAACTACCAAACCACATATATTCAGGAGGCTCAGAAAACCCAAAGCAAAATAAATGCATCCTCTTCCCCTCAAAAAAAAACCCACAAAAAACTACAACTAGGTATATTTTCAAACTAGGAAAGTCAAAGATTAAAAAAAAAAAAAAAACTTGAAAGAAGCCAGAGGATAAACACCCTACCTATAGAGGAGTAAAGATAAAAATTACATCTGATTTCTCAGAAACCATGAAGCAAAAAGAAAAATGAAGTGAAATATTTAAAGAATTGAGAGGAAAAAATAAAAACACCAACCTAGAATTCTGTACTATGCATTATTATTCTTCACAGTGAAAAAAAATAAAGACTTTTTCAGATAAAATTTGAAGGAATTTATTAGTAGTAGATCTGCACTGCAAAAAAAATGTTATTTAGAGAGAAGGAAAATTACATACGTATGAAGTTAGACCCTTACATAGGTTACATCATATACAAAAATTAACTTAAAATGAATCAAACACTGAAACGTAAGAGCTTAAGCTATAAAATGCTTAAAAGAAGATTGTCAAGAAATATCTTTACCACACTGAATTCAGTGATTATATCTTGGATATGACATCAAAAACACAGACAACCAAAGAAAAGATAGATGAAGTGAACTCTATCAAAATTAAAAACTTCAGTGCATCTAAGAATACTATCAAAAGAGTGAAAAGATAACCCACAGAATGGGACAAAATATTTATCTGATAAGGGATTCATATCCAGAATATAAAAAGAGCTTCTACAATTTAACAACAACAACAAAAACCCAACTCAATTAAAAAATGGGAAAATAAGTCAAATAGATATTTCTTCAAAGAAGTTATGACCAATAAGCACATGAAAAAAATGCTCACATTACTATAGGGAAATGCAAATCAAAGTCTCAGTGAGATATCATGTCACACCTGCTAGGATGGCTATAAGAAGAGTGGAATGTTAACAAGTATTGGCAAGGGCATGGAGAAATCAGATCTCTTATACACCGCAGGTAGAAACATAAAATGGTGCAGCCACTAGGGAAATTGGCAATTCCTCAAAAATTAAATTAGAATATCATATGATTCAGCAGTTTCATTTCTGGTTATATCATTAAAAGAATTTATAGCAAGGTCTCAAACAGATATTTATATACACCATTATTCATAACAGCCCAAAGGTAAAAACAAATGTCCACCAACAGATGAGTGAATAAGCAAAATGTGGTCTATCCATATAATGGAATATTACTCAGCCTTAAAAATGAAAAAAATTCTGCTACATGCTAAACATGGATGAACCTAGAGGACAAAAAAAGTGATATTAGTCAGACACAAAAGGACAGATATTGTAAGACCACTTCTATGAGAGTCCTCAAGTAATCAAACTGACAGCAACAGAAAGGAGAATGGTAGTTGTTAGAGGCAGGTTGGAGGGAGGAATGGAGAGTTCTTGTTGAAGATATAGAGTTTCTGTTTGGAATGAGGAAGACAGTCTAGAGATGAATGGTGGTGATAGTTGTACAAAAATGGGAATGTATTTAATACCACCAGTTAAAATGGTTAAAACACAAATTTTATGTTATGTATATTTTACCACAGTTTTTAAAAGGAATGAAACGCTGATACATGCTTCCTGGATGAACCTTGAAGACATTATGCTAAGTGAAATAAGTCAACACAAAAAGACAAATTTTGCATGAATCTAATTATTTTTGAAATATCTCTAACTGGCAAATGTATAAAGTCAGAAGTCAGATTAGAGGTTACCAGGAGCTAGGGGATGGGAAATTTGAGTTATTGTTTAATGTGTACAGACTTTTTATTTGGGATGATGGAAAAGTTTTGGAAATAGACCGTGGTGATGGTTGTGCAATATGTCACTGAGTAGTATACTTAAAAGTAATTAAAATATCAAATTTTTTAAAGTTATACATATTTTACTGCAATATGAATAAGTAAATCTGAAATGTGACAGAGGTGATATTACAAACTATTAGGGCAATGAGAGACTAGTCAATGAATAGAGCAGGAGCAACTAAAAATCTTGTTGAAAAAAATTAGAGTCCTATTTCATAGCAAACAAAAATATAATTTCCTGTGGATTAAGGACCTAAAAGTCAAAAGCAAAACTTCGAAAATGTTTTGGAACTTTTAGAATAACAGAGTAGAACAGAAATTTATTTTATTAAGAACAATCAAGGTGGGGGAGGGGGACTGGCAGGTGAGGGAAACTTCCAGGGGAGGGAGGGGCATACCTCATCAACAAGGGTACCTGTATAATGAACTTTTGTATACCTAACCCTGAATTGTACCCCACATCTTTAAAATAAAATTTAAAAAAAGAACAATTCAAAAATATAAACAAGAAAAGACTGATGCATTTTACTGTATTAGAATTAAAACCTCTGCTTGACAGCATGAAAGCAATAAGTTGATACCACTCCATACTGATCAGAACTGCAAAATTTCAAATGTCTAGTGGCAGCCAGTGTTGGCTTGATAGAAGAAAGCAAGAACTCTAATATCTGCTGCTAACTAAGTGTGAAAATTGGTCTTTAGAAACCCTGTTGCCCAGGCAGGGTGAGAAAAGTGTGCATATGGAGGGTTGCCTGGGGTGGAGGCAGAGCCCGTGTGGCATGAGGAAAGAGGAACTAGTTATAGAGATGGTAGATTGCTTACAGAGAGGAGAACTGATCGAATAAGTAAGTATAGTGAAGATAATTAAAGGTACATTTCTCATTGTCACAGAAGGGAGTTATAGATATAGGAAGGGAGAAGAGTAAACTCTATGATGTTGGGTTGGGATTAGAGGTACACTATTCTTCGTTTTTGTAGACAAGTAGATAGGTAAGAAGATGATAGATTTCTATATGTAAACTGTGCTATGGTTTGAATGTGTCCTACAAAAAGAATGTATTAGAAAATTAATCTCCAAGGCAACAGTGTTGGGAGGTGGGCTTAATGAGAGGTGATTAGGCCATGAGGGGTCTGCTTTCATGAATAGATTAATGCCATTATAAAAGAGTAAGTTCAGTTCTTTCTCTCTCTCTATTTCTCTCTCTCTGTCTCTCTCTCAGACTTCTCAGCCTCCAGAACCTTGAGCCAATACATTTCTACTCATTTAAATTAACTAGCCTGTGGTATTGTGTTATAATAGCACAAAATGGACATAAACATATTGACATAATATTTTTTCCTCTAGCTCTGTCCAATAAAATCACCTGGAATAATGGCACTTAAGCAATGAGCACATCCAGCACCCAGATTTTGACTTCTAAATACCATTATCCACTAAAAACTATTAGTATTTCTTGGAGAAATGGCTAAACCCATGTCTGGGGCAATATAAGATAAGTGGATATGGTTTGTTCTACCAGATAGAAAGTGCTCAAAGAATGATGGAGACAGATCAAAAATATATGGCCCCAAGCTTGAAGTGGTTCACACTGGTCACATATGCAACTATTTCAACTTCAAGATAAATAGTGATCACAAACCACTGAATAAAATAAGAAATCATGAGTCCATATAGATACAAATAAAAGCTTGGTAAGTAGTGGAATACTTACACAGTTTCAAAGTGCCTCCTCACAAAACACTCATTAATTACAAAATTTTTTTTTAAAGAGTAATTCACAGTTGGAGAGGCTTAGAAAATTCTACCTTTTTCCAGTAGTCAAAGTGAACATCATTGGTAATGGAATAAATCATAGTCATATGTCACCTGCTAGAATACAATGAGTAGACTAAGGTATCACTCCTGTGTTATTCCTGACAAAGATACATAATCTGAATCACATCATGAGGAAATAAACCAAAGAAATTGAAGGACATTCTACAAATAACAGGCCTATGACCATTAAGAGTTTCAAAGTCATGAAATCATGAAATCAAAGAAAGACTAAAGAACTGTTCCAGATTGAAAGAAAACAAAGAGATGGCAACTAAATGTAATGCATAAGCTTGAACTTGATTCTTCTGCTATAAGGAACACCATTGGGACCATCAGTGAAACTTGAATGGGGTCTGAGGATTAGATGGTAGTAATGCATCAATGTCAATGATGATAGTTACATTGAGTTTATGTAGGAGAATATTCTGGAGTGTAAAATTATGCACTAAAGTATCTGGGGTGATGTGAAATCAAATGGCAACTTTCAAATAGTCCAGAAAAATTAACTTATATCATATTTGCAATATTCCTTTAAAATTCACGATTGCCTCCACAATATGAAACCACAATGATGGCAAAATTTTAAATTAAAAATGTGCATTTCTACTGGTCAATAGCTAACAAACTGTCCCACATGTAGACAAGCAACAAGCAGGTCCCAATGGACTCATTACATTAGAAAATTGTAATTTATGACATGGAGCAGACTACCACCCAATGACCTTAATGACCTTCCCCCATCAAAGGGAAGGATTAAAAGGACTCAACCACAAGCAGTCAGCCACCATTGCCTTACTAGACTCTGGTGTGACCATGTGCTCTTTGAGCTATGACCAGGCCATGTTTCCTGGCTTTGGCCACCTCCTCTACCTTGGGGAGATGAATCTCCTCTTTTTCTCTCTCTAATTTGCTTTCTAAATAAACTATATTTTCTAATCTAAAAAAAAGAGAAAATTGTAATATAAAATATGGATTCAACCCAAATGTCCATCAAAGGGAGCATTATTATGTTGATCAAAGTACATTTATACACTGAAATACTACTCAGCAGCTAAAATGAACAAACTGTCTCCATAGGAATAAATAGCTTGAAAAAGTAATCTGGTAAATAACAGGGATAATGTTTGTGTAAATGTTTTAAGCAGACCAGGTAATCTGGTGCACTTTAAGGTTATGTGTGCATGCATAAGAAAGTAGACAGAAAGATCACACCACACTTCAGGATACACAGCAACCTCTCAGAATGCAACCAGATAAATAGATTCAACCATTTCAGTGTCATCTTAATTTTTTTTATATGAAACAAAAATGGCAAACTGTTTTGCTAAATATGTGGGTAGTAGGCATGTAGGTTTGCAACAGCATGGGTCCTAAACCTTCCACTAGGATATGATTATTTACATAATTAATTTGTACAACTGCTCATACTTATTTTTATTATTTATAATTTTATTATTTCATAATTAAAATTTTAAAACAACAAGATCAAGTAAAATTACCAACATTTCAGAGACTTGTCAACAATTCATTCAGAATTTGAAAATAAAGTCTGACCTGGCCATGAGCCACTCTGAAGTTTTCCAGACTAAGCTGCATGCCCCTGTAGAACTTTCAGTCTCACTGCAAAGTGGGGAACAAAGAACCCCTACTAATAAGGATAAGTGAGATGCAAAAAAGAAGGAAAAGGCCCTTTTTGAAGAGAGAGCTCAAGAGCTGAACAGAGAGTCATTGAACTCTGTGACACCCAGAGGAAATATTTTCTTTTGTGAAGGGTCACACCTTTTGATTAAGATGAAGGGCCAATGAAGAACCGTTTCATGAACTATTATGTAGAGGCTATGACACAGTTTCTAATTTTCAGAAGTGCCGTTGCAAATATATTTTATACCTTACGAATTATATACAATGCCAGACTTGATCATTGTATGATTATATAAAATGTTCCTATTATATCACAACTTCTTAATGTTAATTAAAGCAATGCAAATAATGAAGATATTGTCCCTCCCAGGCCATGTCCCCTCCTAGTTTGCACCATGGTTGTTCTGGCCATTTCTTGATTCACACAACTACACTCTCAGCTCTTTAAAACCTCACTTCATTAAGTTCAAGAGCAGATAGAGTTTTAGTCTTAGTTTTTTCATTGATTTTCAGAAACAATTTTCTCATTTGAGTTTACTGTCTTCATGTGTGATCAACCAAACTTAATAATCTCTAATAGACTGCCTAACTAAGCAATGTATTTGATTAGGAGAGAAATCTCCATCTGTCTCTGCAATGGGATTCATTCATCCCCTCTGGTTGTTGCTGTTGTTTTGAGTGAAAAGTTAGGGAGCAGAGCTCCCCGGCGAGGCACCTGGACTAGGTCAGCTTCGTCTCCACTGTGCGAGGAAGGAGAGGTAGACCTGGAACTGATGTAAAACTTGATCTTTAGATTCTGTGCAAATATGTTCTCTACCGGATCAGTCTACAAAAACAAATCAGAGGGAAAAAATTCAAGAGATATAAAATTCACAACTCTTAATGTACATCATGAATGTTACGGGTATTTCTCAACAATGGTAACAAAAATATAACTTGAATATTCTTGTTAGGAGCATTTCAACGTGCAAGGCCGCAGCCATGATGCCACAACTGTGGGCAGAAGACTGATTAGTCGGCACCACTCGGCTCTCACCTGTAGCAGCGTCTCTGCTTCACCTTCCAGCCATCTATTCCATGCACAATATTCCAGGTATCTGAAGAATTTGAACAGGTAGATTCTACCCGGGGTGGGTTAAAGAGAAGTGAACTAGAAACTAATGATACAGATTCTGTCCCTGAAGGGTACGTGTAGATACTAAGTGAAAATAAAAGTCACTAACCATTGCAGTTTATGATACAAAACACTTGCTTACCTTGCAGCACAGGAATGCTGGCACTGTGGGCATTTTGTGCTAAGACATTTCTTGGACTTAGTTTGGAAAATCATAGAGCACATAATTTTGATGATTTCCAAAGCTATAAGGTTTCTTAAAAGTAATGCAGAAGAAATCCAGGATTTCTGTGTTGGAGAGGGTTGGTTGCAAGATGTGGGGAGACATACAGGGTACCCCTCCTGGGATTGTGTGCACACAGTGTTTTGTATGTTACTATAGAATCATAATAATGTTTTTCAATTTTCTTTACACTTAATATTTAATGTACATAAAATGATAGTGGTAGTAATTATGGTGGTAGTAACAGCAATTTTAATTGAGTATTTAGAGATTTGAGAGAGCTGGTAGAAATTAAAGAAAGGACATAACAGGCCCAAGCACCCCTTAGTCTTAAAGCCACCACAGTAAAAACGTTCCATGAATTTGCAGGGGTTTTATAAGCATGGCCTTGGGCGAACAGAACAAAATCTCTTTAGAGTCAGGCTAAATAATATGTCGCAGATCATTGATGATATGCCAAGAAAAAGCTCTGATTTATAAATTACTTACTAGAGTCGTTTTCAATTCAAAGCAACATCTAATATGTGGCTTAAGTCCCAAATATCCTGTTTATTTTCTCAAGTTGGGGACAATAATCTTCATTGGTAATTCATGTGACCTCTGTCATGAAATTATGATATTCTGCTCATATATAAATGCTCCTTGATTCGTGACAGGGTTAGGTCCTGATAAACGCATTGTAGGTTAAAATTAAGTTGAAAATGCATTTAACACCCTGATAAGCCCATCATAAAGTTGAATTGTAAGTGGAAGCATTTTAAGTCCAAATCCTCCTCAACTTACAATTGAGTTACGTACTGATAAGCCCACTGGAAAATCCAAAAATTATAAGTTGACCCATCATAAACTGGAGACCATCTGTATTTAATTGATGCTTCTTTGGTGTGAAGAATTTAAAAGTCTATTTGTGTATTAATTCCTGCTACTATATTCTATGTGGCTATTAGTTTAGATATCCACAAGTCTCCCAACAAATTAATTAAGCCTAACACTGAAGGTTGGGACTTAAAAAACACTGTCACTTCTTGTCAAAAGATTTATTCCCTTGTGGGACCATGAGCCTCACTGAGGAAGAGGCCGTGTCCATTCATCTTGCAAAGACAGCTCTCATCACACTGCTTGGCACAAATGAACTCATGTTGCCTCCTCACCTCTGACCACAGGCAAACCATTAACACTCATCTCCTCTGCTTCACCACCACTTCTGTTGGCGTCATTTCCCTCTTCATTTTTTTCATAAATTTGTTTTTTAGTGTAAAATGTAGCAAACCACAAAAGTACCATCCAAGTCAGAGCACAGAAACCTGCCAACACCTCGACGTTCCTCAATGCTCCTTGCCAATCACAACCTCCAGACTCCCCTGAAGGAAACCACTTTTGGTTTAGTAATCACTTCTCTGTATTTGAAATTTTCATCACATTACACGTCCCTAAACACTACAATTTAGTTTTGCTCATAGTGTGTTCTCCTTCGTGCCTGGTTTTGTTCACTCAACATTATATTGTGCTTATGAGATTTGTTCACATGGTGTGTAGCTATACCATTTTATATATATACCTGCATTTTTTTAGTCACTCCACAGTTTGATAAACATTTTGGTTATCTCATATCATTATTCATATTATTAGTAACATTCTTGTACATATTTCCTGGCATATATGTACAGGTATTCTTATAGGATATAGGAGAGTTTCAGTTGCTATATATCCTCACCAACGCTTGGTCTTACAGTCTTTTTATTTTAGCCATTTTAAAACTGTGTAGTAGTATATTGTGAGATTTAGAACTTTTCATATGTTTATTGGCTATTCAGATTTCCTCTGTAATTAATTGACTGTTAAGTTTCTTTCTACCTTCCCACTGAGTTGTCTTTTTCTTATTGATTTGTAAGCCTCCTTGTATATTCTGGGTATGAGCCCTTTGTGGCTATATGCATTGCAAATAATATTTTCCACTCTGAGGCTTGTGTATTCATTGCTCTACTGGTATTTTTTTCCACTGCTCTGCAGTACTAGCTTTATAATAAATCACAAATACATGATTTTTTCTGGAGAGTTTGTTCTGTTCCATCAATCTATGGTCAATGTTTTTGCCAATATCATACTCCATTAATTACTCTAGTTTTATAATAAGCTCTGATATTTTACAGAGCTAGTTCAGCCAACTTGTTTCTCAAAATAATTTTTACTTTCTTGGCTTTTTGCATTTCCATATAAATTTCACAATGTAAAAAAAATTAGGACTTGTATTAGGATTATATTGAATATTTATATATTATATTGAATCCTCAATTTTAGTTAAATATTGATTAAATTATTATATAGATCAGTTAAAGGAGAATTAATATTTTTATAACATTGAGTCTTGGCTGATCATGGGTGGCTCACACCTTGTAATCCCAGCAGCTCTTTGGGAGGCTGAGGCAGGAGGCTTTCTTGAGGACAGGAGTTCAAGAACAGCCTAGGCAACATAGCAAGACTCACGTAACTACAAAAAATAAAAAAATTAGCCAGCTGATAGTCCTAGCTACTTGGGAGGCAGAGGCAGAAGATTTTTTTGAGCCCAAGAGCTCAAAGCTACTGTGAGCTATGATCGCACCACTACACTCCACGCTGGATGACAAAACAAGAACCTGTCTCAAAAAAAAACAAAAAAAGAGTTTCTAAAATCTAGGAATATGATGTTACTATCTGTTTAACTTAGGATTTCTTCAATTTATCTCTCTTTAAAATTTTATAAGCTTTCTCACTAAAGGTCTTCCATCCATCATTAGATTTATTTCTAAATATTTGATTTCCTATGATATTTTAGATAGTGTCTGTTATACAGATAATTATTCAATAGTTGTTTTAAATATATATAAATAAATTTGATTTCTGGTCTATAACCACACGATCCTGAGGACTTCCAATCTCGTCTGATCTCGGAAGCTAAGCAGGGTCGGCCCTGATGAGTACTTGGGTGGGAGAAATAAATTTGATTTCTGTTGGTAGTCAACCACTTTGCTAAACTCTCTTATTAATTGTGATAATTTATTGAAAAAGCCTTCTGTTATAGACCACATGTTTATGTCCTTACAAAATCCATATGTTAAAACCCAAATCCCCATGTATCAATGTTAGGCTTTGGCTACAGGGCATGTTGCGACTGGTTTTAACTTTTCTCTGGATCACTAAAACTTTCTCCATAGCAAAAAGGCTGTTTTGCTTTCTTATCACCGAGGTGAACACATAGGAAATTATGTGGAGAAAGAAATCCAAATTTCTTTCAAGAACTTTTTCTTTGCATTCACAACTTGGCAAACGGGTGCAAGAGACCAAGTTTTCAGGCTATCTTGGCTTTTGACCTATCTTCCTCATTAAGAGGAATCATTTTTTAGTTTTTGATTTAAAGTGAGAGATGTGCAACACTTTATTTCAGTTGAACACTTAGAGACCATTGTAAAGTTATGAGTTGGCCTGATTTCAATATTGTTGTGTGTCAGGGAACAGGGAGGACCGAGGAGAGAGAGATAGATGGGGGAAAGGCTAGTCATTAGAGCAGTCAGAGCACACACAACATTTATTGGTTGACTGTTTCATCTGAGAATAGTTCGTGGTACCCCAAAACGATGACACTAATACCATTAAAGACTATTGATGACAGATCATTATAACAAATACAATAATAATGAAGAAGTTTGAAATACAGGGAGAATTACCAAAATGTGACAGAGATACAAAAAGAGCATATGCTATTGGGAAAATGGCACTGATAGACTTGCTTGGCTCGGGGTTGCCACACACCTTCAATTTGTAAAAGACACACACAAAAAAGCACAATAATGTGAAACACAATGAAGTGAGGTATGCCTATACCTCCTAAAAGCCCTACCTTCAAATACACTGGGGTTAGACTTCAACATATGAAGTTGTGGGGGAACATAATGCACTTCAGCGTATTCTACCCTCCCTCTAAAATTATGTGTTCTTCTCACATGCAAAATACATTCATTCCACCCTAATAGCCCAGAGTCTTACCTCATTCAAGTATCAACTCTAAAGCCCAAGGTCTTATCTAAATATCTTCTAGATCAAGTATGAGTGACACTCAAAGTATGATTCATCCTGAGAAAAAAAATTCCTCTCCAGCTGTGAATCTGGTGAAACCTGACACGTTATATGCTTCCAAAGAACAATGGTGGGACAGGCATGAAATAGACATTTCCATTTCAAAAGAGAAAAATGGAAAAGAAGAAAGGGGTGACAGGTCCCAAGCAAGTCTAAAATCTAGCAGGGCACATTCTATTTTATTATAAGGCTCAAGAATAATCCTCTTGGTTCAATGTCCCACCTTTTCTCACCGCTGGGGTGGCAGCATCATGCCCACAGCTCTGTGGGGCACAGCCTTTGGGGTTCTCAAAGGGGACCCTTCCCATGTGACTCCCTGCAGCAGCCCCACCCTCTGAAGTCAAGATAGCCTTACCCCCTGGGGCTGTAGTGGGAGTGATAGCTCTCTATAAAGGATTTTTTAATTGCCTTCAGAGTTATTCTTCCTTTTCCTTGAAGAACAGCTCATGTTCATAGTCAAATAATTCTACGGTCCAGTCCTGTAGAATCCAAGAAGTCTGACAGCCTTACTTCATTCCAGTCTGCTTTCTCTATCCCTTTTAGTTCAAAATGTCGGTGTCTCTGCTGGTATAATTCCATCTCTATCCCTGGCTTCCACAGACAATGAAGTCCATGAGTCACATGCACGGTCTCTTTATCAGAGGGCTGTTCAACTGCACCTTTAGTGTTCCTCTCACAATAAGCATTCTCATTTTCTGCAAGGTGAAAAGTTATTTCTGCTGAGAATCTTCAAATTCTCCAATGTATGGTTCCTTTTTGCTTCACAATTTATCCTTCACTTGATTTCTCTCCTTTTGCATTTGAATTTAAGCAGTCAGGAGGACACAAGCAGCACCTTCAATATTTCACTCAGAAATCTCCTCTGCTAAATGGCCAATCGCATTGCTTCCAAGTTCTACCTTCACAAATCATTGAAACACAATTATGCCAAGTTCCTTGCCACGTTATACCAAGAACTGTCTTTCCTCTGGTGTTTAATAACCTGTTTCTTATTTCTATCTGAGCCTCCACCAAAATGGCTCATCCTTCATATTCATATCTCCACTGACATTAGGCTCATGATTTTGTATCTTCTAAGGAAATGGAGGTTTTCTCTCTATCTCTCCTCTTTTCTCTTTCTAAGCCTTCACCATAATTCCCTTTAACGTCCATATTTCTACCAATAGTCCCAACAGCAATTTCATTTTTTTCTAGCATTGAAAACCCTTCCAAAACCCAGTTCCAAAGCCAGCTACACACTTTTCATTATTTGTTACAGCAGCCTCCTGCTTCCGAGTATCAAGTCTGTCAGTCTGGAGTCTCCCAAGAAATAGAACCAACAGGAAGGGTGTACATGCATGTGCGTGTGTGTGTACATGCGTGTGCGTGTGTGTGTGTGTGTGTGTGTGTGTGTGTGTGTGTGTGTGTGTAAAGTGGCTTTCACAATTACAGAGGCCAAGAATTCTCAAGATTTGCAGTCAGCAAACTGGAGACCCAGGAAAGCTGATGGTATAGTTCCCATTGGAAAGCCAGCAGACTTAAGAACAAAACAAGCTGATGTTTCAGTTTGAAAACATTGGAAAGAAAAAAGCTGATGTCCCAGCTCAAGCATCAGGTAGGAGCTCCCTCTCATTCACAGAAGTGTTTCTTCTCTTCTTTTCTGGAACATTTTGTGTACGATTAGAATTATTTCTTCTTGAACGTTTAATAGATGCTTTCTGGGCCTGGAGTTGTATTTGTGGGGAAATACTTAACAACAGACTCGACTGTTTTAATGATTATAGGAATACTTGATACAGAGGCTCGCTAATGTCTGTCCACATTGCCACAATCTCTAGAGAAGGACATGGCAAGGGTTCGAGCGCTCCTGCACATTCCCGAGCACATTATTGAGAGCCCCCTGTCTTCTATGCACTCGCCATAAGTAGCTTCGGGGATCCTTGACTTCCCTGCAGACTGTGCTCAAAGATGTAAATACCTATTTACTCCCTTTTTTAGTAGTCATAGCTTTAAACAATATAGTATCAATGTAATCATTAGTCTTGTGATTTGTATAACTTTTGCAATGCATGATGTCTTAGGCCTTGCAAACTTTCTTTAAATGTCATGATCTAAATGTAAAATGCAGCTGTAACTTAAGTTCTATACAGTGCTCTGCTGGCTTGTGGCGAACGTACAGTTACTGACAACTTTGGGCTGTAAGAGTGGACTGCAAGACCTGAAGGGTGGGCAGAACTATTTTAGAAAGACCTCAAGTCCAGTTCTGCTCCCTAGATTCGAATTCAGAAATAAACTTCTTTCTACCAGTTCCCTGCCCGTTTGATTTATCAGTATCAAGGGAAAGCAATTGATCATTACTCAAACCATGACATATTCATGTTTTATACATTTTTCTCTTGAGTTGATTTTGAAAAGTAATATTTTCTAATAATTTGTTCAAATTACTTTTATAGCATTATATGAGATATTTCATATTTTAAAATAGCTTAAAGTCATTATGCATTTTCTTGTTATCTTTCACTATTTGCCCCATCTATGCTGACCACTCATCATTCTTGATACTGGTTTTAAGTTACATTCATTCATTTATTTATGTGTTTGTTTGTTTATTTTCTTTCCTTCCTTTCTTCCTTACTTTTCTTAATGAACCATGGCGTATGTTTTTCATTTTTATTAATTTTTTTATAATTATATGTATTTTTATTGTAAAATTGTGGGGTACAGTTAAGGGATAGGTATACAAATATTCATTGTGCAGGTACCCTTGTTGATGAGGTATGCCCCCCTTACCCAGACAGATATTGATTACTGTTAATCCCACCTCCTTGCCCCCCCGACACCCCTCCCCCCCCGCCGGTAGTTTCCTGCCACTGTTTCAATCCTTTTATTATAGTATTGTGGTAGTTGTTCAAGGTCCACTTATGAATGAGAACATGTGATACTCAGATCTTTATTTCTGTGAAAGATCACTCAGTATTATAAACTCTAATTCCATCCAGGTTACTGCAAAGTTCATAATTTTGTTCTTTTTTATGGCTGCATAATATTCCATTGTGTATATGTACCACATTTCTTTAATTCAGTCCTCTTTTGATGGACAGCACTGTTGGTTCCGTGATCTTGCTATTGTGAACAATGCTGTGATAAACATACATGTGCAGGTATCTTTTTCATAGAGTGATTTGAGTTCTTCCGGGTATATCCCCAGTAGGGGGATTGCAGAGTCATATGGAAGGTCGATTTTTAGAACTTTTAGGAATCAGCACACTGATTTCCACAGAGGCTGAACTAGTTTACTCTCCCACCAACAGTGTAGAAGTGCTCCCTTTTTGCCACATCCTCTCCAGCATCTGTTATTTTTTGAGTTATTGATGATGGCCATTCTAACTAGAGTTAGGTGGTATCTCAGTGTAGTTTTAATTTGCATCTCCTTGATGACTAGTGGGGCTGAACATTTTTTCATGTATCTGTTGGCTGCTTGTGTGTCTTTTTTTGAGAAGTGTCTATTCATATCTTTAGCCCACTTTGTAATGGGGCTGTTTGTTTTTTTCTTTTCAGCATGTTTGAGTTCCTTGTAGATCCTTGATGTTAGGCCTTTGTCAGACATGGAGTTGGCAAATATTTTTTCCCAGTCTGTGGGTTGTTTCCCT